>VWYH01001133.1:32153-54946 GCA_013399365.1 Pampusana beccarii | reverse complement strand
TTCCACTTAAATTTGAGAAGAAACTTCTTCTCAGTGAGGGTGACAGAGCACTGGAACAGGCTGCCCAGGGAGGTTGTGGAGTCTCCTTCTCTGGAGACATTCAAAACCCGCCTGGACACCTTCCTGTGTAACCTCATCTGGGTGTTCCTGCTGCAGCAGGGGGATTGGACTGGATGATCTTTTGAGGTCCATTCCAATCCCTAGCATACTGTGATAATAATCAGTGCTATCCTTGCTTGGAAAACTGTGATCAAACATGTGCAACTGAGGAAAGCTATCCACACCCATGAAGGAAAATCCTCCATGGGACTGACATGCCTTCTAAATTTAAGCTTCTCTGTAAGTAAGAAATTTCCACAAGAAATTTTCCAAGTAAGAAATTTCCACAGTCCTGTCCAACAAACCATGCCATAGAGACCATAAAGACCCCCCTTGCCCCCAATATTAGCAATCTTGATGTTCACGTTATGAGATGCCCTCCCTGGATGGGCAATCGCTTTACATAGCTCATCATCCCATGGTAAAGCCAGTTTCACAGCACACTGCACTATTTCCAAGTTAAGAACCCTACAGTCCAATTCCCTGGCCATAAATGAACCTGTGAAGAAGAATGGCCTTTTCTATTCAGGCCAAGAGGATCCAGAATCAGAAGACTGCAAAGAGTTTAAAGGATTTTACAAAACTAAGAATACATTTGCATGGTTCAGGATTTCATTCCTTTCCTTCTTCTGCTGCACAACCTTTTGCCCAAATTTCTGGTACACCACATCATCTGCATTTTTATTCCTCCACTGTTTACTACTTAAGGTTTTGGGCTTCTGAGAACTGATGTTCTTTTTTTCCCACCTGAGGCCAGTCTAAATCCTCCCATCACAGCAACATTTACATAGATTATCAGGAATATGCAGCAGAATCTAGTGAATTTAAGTGAGACTTGAAATAACAAACATGGGAAAATAGCCTCTAAGCATCTCCTAGCATGCTCTTGAAGTAGCACTAGCAGTTTTTTTATATTTGGCCGGGGGCTAACATTCTCTGAAGGGTAACAGCAATACATTTTGCTTTTGTAGCTTTGCATCAAATAATGTCTCCCAGGCATTACCTTCACTTCAGTCAGTAATACTTAACTGAAAGGTCACTTCAGAGTTTTCTAGTGAGGCACACAGGCACACAGGATATAATAGACACTATTAAAAAAAAAAAGAAAAAATAATTTATGAATAATTATATGAATCAGTGATTTTTTTTTTCCCCATAAACTAATTGCCCTGTCCCTTGCCTGTGTTCTGCACCCAGAAAGATAAGACTACTTCAGAAGCAGCATGGTAACAAGAGAGTTCTCTACTGCTTCAAGCAATTACCACAAGGTAAGAAAAAAATAAATCTTCTGAGAAAATAAAAAAAAAGGGTCATAGCAGTCTTGTCAAAAAGCCTCATTTCTTCTAATGAAATAATTTATTTGATCAAAGACTACAGCAGCTAAGCCAGGATGGGAGAATTTGTCTCATCAGAGGTCACAGCGACTTACTTTTACCTTGCTAATTTGTGTCAGTAGGAGCACTCAGGGTCACCTGGGTGAGAAGAGAGAGAACCTTTCACTTCAAATACAGCTTCAGATGCAACTTTTAGTCACTTCTATCACAAATGTTCGTTTGATGGGACATAGGAACAAGATCCGTCTTCTGCCAAGCTGCTTGGGAGACAGTCCTGACACCAGCACATCGGCATGAGGGAAGAAACAACGAACCACAAGAGGAAAGACTAAGGAACTTGCACAGATAGATGGGATCGTTATTTTTCCTCTGGTTCCTGTAGGCAGCACCTTCAAGGCAAGTAGAGAGGAGAGCAGCAGGGGAGCTGCTGCAGTCACGCCTGCTCTAACTGAGAGCTCTGCCCGTGAGACTCCTCGTCTGGCATTTTGCTCGCACACTGACCTGGTACAGCTGCTCTTCACAAGAGGCAGGGGTCTCTAACTGTGCAGCCTTGCATGGTTTAGCAAATAAACCTTTCCTTGTGAGTGTGCCTGCATGTGACCATCAGAGAGGCTTTTTTACAGCACTAAGATGCCCCCTTAGTCAGCCCCGATGACACAACGTGTCACTCTGATGTAATGCCATCTTGACCCCCCGTTTCTAAGAATAGAAGCATCAGAAACTTATCATCTATTTTCTTTACAGATAGGGTGAATAATGGAGGAATGCTTTTATGAGCATAGGACCGTGTCCTCATGAAAGCTGAATGCTTCAGGTCTTGCCATTTTGCTCCTGTGGTTAAATGCAAAGTGAATGTTGAGTTTGTTTGTGGTTCGTTAATCAGCAAGTGTGTTTGATGGTTGCATTTATGGGTTATGGGAAGCAATGGCCAAGTCCCAGCTTGCCTGGAGGTAAAAGTGCACAAAAAGGGATGTGCAACAGGATCAGTGGTTCCCTTGAAAGCCAGACACACAGTGTGGCTGTCCAGCTGCTCGCAGGCTGAGCACACAGCTCGGCATAAAAGCCCGCAAATACAAGCAGGCCTTGGCAGCAGTTCTTGGGAGTGAGAAAACGAAAATTCAGCAGCTTCTGCACTTCCAGGCTCTGCTAGCTTTCTTTGGTCAGGTAAACCTGCCTAGATAGAAGAAAACATGAAGTGTCTTTGGAGTGGTCCCACGGTTGGTCCCTGCAGGGAGGAACACCTTTGGGGCAGACACCTAGTCCTTCTGGGCTGATGGAAACATGGCAGACTGCAAAGCCTCAGCTGGCAGACGACTGTCTGCACCAAGACCCAAGGAAGATGGTTGGCTAGGTGGGGTGAGCTTGTTGTAGCTCATGGAAAACTGATAACTGGCTTTGAACTCTGCAGCAGCCTCCTTCAGAAGGGGCAGAGGGCTGGGGTTTGGTGCAGAAGTGACTAAGTTGAATGGCACAGTGATGCCTGCTGATGAACTCAAAGATTAGCCCATTGCAGGAGTCCGTGTGCATCTCAGATTTCCTAATCCACGTACACGTCTTGCCATGTAGTCCGATGCATTACGCTGAAAACCAGCTTCCTAGTCCTGCTCCATTCCCACTGCGCTTGTGTCAGTTTGCCAGTTATGGTGGGTTGACTGTGTCTGGGTGCCAGGTGCCTTCCAAGCTGCCCTGTCACTGTCCCCGCAACAGGACAGTGGGAGGAAATACCATGAAAAAGCTCGTGGGTTGAAATAAGGAAAGGGAGATCACTCAGCAATTACTGTCACAGGCAAAACAGACTTGACTTGGGGAAATGAATCTGATTTGTTGCCAATTAAACAGAGTAGGATAATGAGAAATAAGAACAAACAGTAAAACAGCTTCCCCCGACCCCTTCCCATCTTCCCAGGCTCCACTTCACTCCCAATTTCTCTGCCTCCTCCCCTAGAGTGGTACAGGTGGTGGGGAACAGGGGTGGCAGCCAGCTCAGCACACGTTGTCTCTGCCTCTCCTTCCTACTCACACTCTTCCCCTGCTCCAGCGCGGGGTCCTTCCCACGGGAGACAGTCCTCCAGGAACTTCTCCAGTACGAGTCCTTCCATGGGCTGCAGTTCTTCAGGGACGGACTGCTCCAGCCTGGGTCCATCGTGGGGTCAACAGGTCTTGCTAGCAAACCTGCTCCGCTGTGGGCTCTCCGCAGCGTCACAGCATCCTTCAGGGCACGTCTACCTGCTGGGGTAGGGGTCATCCCTGGGCTGCAGGTGGGTCTCTGCTCTGCCGTGGACCTCCGTGGGCTGCTGAGGGACAGCCAGCCTCACCGTGGGCCGCAGGGGAGTCTCTGACCTGGTGCCTGAAGCACGTCCTCACCGCTTTCTTCACTGGCCCTGGTGTGTGCGGGGTTTGATCTCTCTCATATTCTCACTCCTCTCTCCAGCTTCAACTGCCGTTGTGCAGGTTTGGGTTTATTTCCCCAACCCTCGTTAAACAGGTGGTCACACAGGTGCTACCAGCATCTCTGATGGGCTCAGCTTTGGCCAGTAGTGGGACCACCTCAGAGGCAGTGGGAGCTGGCTCTGTCTGACGTGGGGGCAGCTTCTGGAATTTTCTTGCAGAAGCCACCCCTCCAGTGCTCCCACTATCAAAACCTCGCCACATAAACCAAACAGACTAGTACATCCCTGGCGTTAATCTCTCTCCTGAGAGTTTTTTGAAAAAGTGCGGTGGGCAGACATTATCCTCTTTCACACAAGGTGGCCTGGTGAGTGCTAAGCCTCATTTTCTCCAAAACACTGCACGGAACAGGAGCTGTAAGGTGTCTGCTGCCCCCGTTCACACTGGCTGACAGCCTGTCTGCCTCTGAGCGGGTACTGGTGACTTCACCTAGCAAAGCGGCGTACAAGGATCCGGAGATGTCCCAGCACAGCGCAAGGGGTGGCAGGAGTCGCCGTGTAAGTCTCTCTGGTGTGCTGTTGCCCTCGGTCCTCCACGTGTGTCTCTGGGTGAAGGCAACAAGAGCTGGTGAGAAGCACATTGGCACGGTGCGTAGGTGTCTTGTTCCGAAGTAAGATAAAAACAGAAACACGTGAATCTAGACAAAAATAATAAAACTCTGTATGCTTTCCCACCCTCCACCCCCCCGGCTTTGTTTTCTTGCCATTGCAGAACACTCGGCAGCTTCAGTAAGGGTTTATCTCAGATGTCAAACTTAGGGCAACCCCATTTCTCACTCAGCATCTGGCTGTTGGTCTTCAAAAAGTATGAAGTCCTGAAAAAATCGTGTATGTGAAGAAAAAAAACCCGGTGTGCCATTGCTTTTCCACTAGATCCCAAACACTTATTAAACTTCCCTCTCTGCTACAGATCAGCTTAAAGTGGTTGGCTCGGTTGAGCTGGGTGAACCTGGGCCTCCCGCTGTGCTCCCATCTGCGCTGTGAGCCCCTGTTCCTCTGCGCTGTGTCTCTCAGCAGAGCAGATGTCCTTTAGCAACCTGCTGTGACCAGCCCTGTCGCGATGCTCTCGGAGACCTCGGATCACAGGAGAGACAAACAGGGCAGCAGAAAACAACGTCCCCTCTAAAGGTTAAAACAGTTGCTGCTTGACACAGTGCCGTTCTACACTGCCAAGATGGCTGACCCAGAAGCAGCCCAAGGGGTGTTTGATGCGATACGAGGTCGTGCTGGGCTGTAAGGGAGCAGGCCGGGGTGCAGTCTCTCTGTCTCTTTCTTGCCCTCAATGCTGGGAGCAGGGTGGTCAGCGACACTTGGTTCTCTACGGACCATGTAGTTTGGTGCTTTTGTATTTCGGCCACAAGCTGCGGTTTGGGGGGGCAGTTTCAGTGCAAGCTGTGGCCGGGGTGGTGGGCAGTTTTGATGTGGGCTGCTGAGGCGGGACCACCACGTGGTGGTTGGGCTGTGTGTCCATTGCTTTGTAGGTTCTCTCATTATTGTTGTTGTTGCCGTTCGCTTGTTTTCCTTCCCCGATCCATTAAATTGTTCTTATCCCAACCCACAAGTTTTGCCTTTGTTTTCCGGTTCTCCTCCCCATCCCACCAGGGGTGGGGGACAGGTGAGCGAGTGGCACCTGGTTTTAGCTGCTGGCTGGGGGGGTGGGTGATGGAGCTAAACTGTGACAGCCATATGTGCCGTATTACTGTCCACCGTGGTCTTTTGCTTCAGCTGGAACTGAAAATCCCAACTGGCAGTGCCCATGGTTTTCTGCTTGGCAACCCCACCTCCTGTTGCACTCTATATCCTCACTTCTGGCTGTGAGCCTTGCTCCTGGGTGCACCAGTGCCAGCCGGAGCCCGTGACCTACCCATTTCTCGCCAAGCACACTGAGACGAAGCCTTTTACTGCCCTAAGTTAATTACCACCTCAGAAACACAAAGTTTTCTATGTGTCTCTTAAGGCTGTCACAGGTCCCTGAGGACCAAACCAAAGTAGCTGCTAGAGACACTGCTTTTTCTCCCTGCTCCAGAGCAAGAGAGGAACAAGTTGTAACAAATACATAACCAAGAGAAAAAGGTACATGTTTTCTGCTGCATTTGTCACTCAGAAATAAGCACTGGTTAGTACAAAAATATGGGGGAGGGAGAACAAAATGCATACCTCAGGCTATGATGCTACCCTCTCTCATCAACAATTTGGCTGAATTGTGGATCTCCTTCTCTTGCCTCCTCTTAGACCTAGCAAGCAGCTGACCTGGCAAGCACTGTTGAAAACCTTTGTTGGTTTTGGATACCTTCCATCTCTGTTACTTCTCTACAAATAAATTCGAAGAGCTGTTGTATGCAACTACCTTTATTCTGCCTAGGTTGGAGAAAAGGCACTTCTGAACTAGATAAGAAATATACTGGTTTTGAAACATGCTGTTCAAGATGAGCATAACACAGGACAAAACAGTACATGAAAAAGCATGCCTGGTTCTCAGGTCGTGTTACAGCCTGGTACTGGTTTTCAAAATGTTCATTGGCTCTAAGCTGCTTGTGGGAGAGGTTACATGAGATTATATTAATTAGTCAGCACAGCTAGCTTCCAGCCTTAGCTCCAGTCTTCCTGCAGTGCTTCGTTCTCACATTCCTCTCCAACTTTCTTCCCCCCAAAGCTGATCCTAGCGGTGTACGACATGCAGAAGCAGAATGGCATGAACAGCCTAAAGCTTGAGGAGTGGGCACCACGTGTTGGAGCACGTCACATCCATGGTAGCCTCAGGGGGCTTGCACTGCCCCCGCAGTACGGTTTCCCTTGGGAAGGCTACGGCCCCTCTCTGCCCAGGGGTGGCAGAGGGAACGAGCCTTTCCCGCTCTGGGTCCCTGCGTTTGCATTACCCGGCAGTGCTTGTTTACGAGGACAGAGAGAGCAGATGCAAAAGCTGCACACCCGATTCACAGGGCAATCACTGCTGCAATTCCTGATGAAGCCGTTTAAATTTAGGATACTCTGGTCAGCTACGAAGGTAATATCTGCCTTGTGCTTTGTGCAGCTCTGTTGCCTGTGTCGTTTACTGCACACCGGTGGTAGTGCCACTGCTGGGTGAAATTGCTTCATCAATCTTTGCACCACCTAATCTCCCACTCCCTGTTAAACACACGTCCGCATATCTTAGACTGTTAGAAGGTGCCAGGCACATTTGTCACACAGATGAAGTCTCTGGTCCCTGCAGCAAAGAGAAAATAAAGATAGTGCACTGTAAAATAAGAAGCAGAGCAATGTATGCTGCAAATTTAGGCCATGAAAATGTCACACATGCTTTCAATCTACCTAGAAAACTTGTTTTCTTGTGTGAGTCTGTAGCAAGGCAAACTTCAAAGTATCTGCGCAGCACTTGTTTTCTACTTCAACCTCCTACTTGCTCCCACATTCCTCCTACATGGAAAACCAGTCCAATCTGCCTCTCAAGCTGCATAACACAAAACATGGCTGAAAAGGCTTGAACAAAGACACCAGAACCAGGAGCTTTTTTAAATCTCTGCTGAGGTCCGGATGGCATCTCTGAGCTTGGATCAATTGCATCGGAAGGAGCCTCTTTCTCAGTCCCTCCCAGTCCTTGTGTGTTGTTGCTCCTACCACGTGTGTCTGACCTTGCGGCCAAAGCCCTAGTTAGGCTGCAGCTGCTGCCTTACCCTCTCTATGTCTTGCCTCACTGCTCCAATGGGCCACTCATTTCCTTTTTTTTTCTCCATGTGCTTCTCATTATGATTTTGCTTTTCCTCTCTTTGGCACTATCTGAGCCTTGTGTTGTTGCTGCACCCTTTAGTGTGTGTCCCCCTTTCCTTTTCCTCTGTGCATGACCACAAAAGGGTAGTGCAGAGCACACACTCCATTTCTCAGCCTTTGACAGAGGGGGAAAAAATGAGCAGGGTGAGGAATAATGGATGAGCATATGGACAACACACCTGGAACTACAATTACTGGTAAGCTGTCCCTTAAGTGTGATTATCCCTATATACACAGATTCACACCATAGCTAACAGCAAATATGTTCTCTACGTTTCAATAATTAGATTCTCCAGAAGAGATGGTCCATGACTCTTGCCCATATAATGCAGGTTTTAATGATCGTGATGAAGTACTTGTCAAAAGCTGCTCTGCAAAAGTACGGAAGAGAAATATTTAGCTACCAGTATGCTTTGATCTCTGGTGAAACATGTCCTGACCTCTGATGTTAAAGTTGTTTCCACAGCTCATTACCTCATTTGGGTAAGCTTCTCTTGGGTCCCATCTGCTGAAGGGCAGCTTCTTCAGGCTGGGAGGTCTCAGGAAGTGGTGCATATCAGGAGTGGAAATTTATGGCTGTCTTGACCGCCCATACCAAATCTGTGAGTTTTTCATCAGTGCTTGAGAAGTGGTTAGACACTTGAGGAAACGTGCAAGGAAGGCGAAGTTTTAGTGCTAAGAGTTCCCAAGTCCACAACAGACCACAGAGACTGACAAGACAATAGAATTGTAGATACTATTTTTGCACTTGAACTTCAAGCATCTGTGCAGAATATGGTGTTTTCTTCAAACACTGCAGATCTCTTCCACAGGCAGTAGTGATGGGAATGTGTTTGTTGCAAGACAACTGCTAAGTATACAGTCAGTTGTTTTCCTTTATTTTCTTTTTGTGATTTTGATTATTTAGCTAAGTTTTACTAGGGATGAGGAAACAGCACTCTAGCAGCATATTTTCTAAGAACAAATAAATGAGGCATAATGCAACAAGCTCCCAGGGCAGCTGTGAACTCAGGTGTGAGGTTGAGGGCTGTGCAGAGCCTGATGACAGCTAACAAAAAATAGAGACTGGATGCAGCCTGCAGCTACTAACACCAAAAACTTCCAACACTCACAACACAAACATGTATATGTGGGCTCAGTCAAAAGGTAATAACCAAGGGCAATATTCTAACATTTCCTTGTTCCTCTTGCCATCAGGGATAGCCGGGCTTCTCAAATTTCTTTTCTGTAGTTAATATATGGATGAACTTCATACACAAATAGTTTTGCCAATATGAGCTAAGATTGAGCATTTTGGTGAAGAGTGCGCTCATCAGCCAGTAGCTGATGAGACATTTCAGGTACTACTTGCCTGTATTTGCCATTCCTCTGTTTGGGCCTTCTGTCTTTCATGAGATGATCACCCGCTGTATCAGACTGAAATTAACCTGTCTGTATACAATATGCATATGCAAGCACAGTTACTACCAACAGGAACTCAGTTGCTGCAGTTTTGGACAACGTGCTGACATTGGAGGCGGACATTTCTTTTCCATCACTCACAGCAGTAAATGCAGTGAGAAACAGATCTGTGTGATCCACATACATGCTGAAGTGGTTACCTGCCAGTGCTGCTGTATACCAATACATCCTAATTATAGATGCTTCTGAAAGCGATGCACACCTTTTGTGATGTTTTTGGACACGGTGGCAAGAATATTCTGACAGAAAAGTCTTTAATAATGTCCAAAGAGGAGCCAGAGGGTCAGAAAAATACATGCATCCCAAGAATAAAGGAAGTGTAGTTTTGGTTTGGTTTGCTCTTTCCTTTCCTTGGTTATTGTTCTTTTTTACTTACACTTTCAATGTCTGTGCTAACAAATATCTATAAAGCTCATTATCAGTCTTGCCAAAGTAGAAAAAAATCACTGCTATGTGCAAGCATGAACACTACAATGTTGGCTCTAAAACAAGAGCAGATTGAGAAGGAACAGTTATTTTGAAGTGAAACTTGGAGGCTGTTTCTTGTTGACAGTTCGGGAACTGAGGAGGAAGACGAGAGAGGAACAGAGGTTGTATCTGGCCAGCCGAGCACAACTCCAAGGCAGGTCAGGCCATTCTAGCCTTTTCTGTGTTTTTTCCACCTTCCTTTCTGTTTAAAAGCAAGCACAAAATACAGCAGCTTAGTGCCACAAGGTGATAATCAGCTGGTACGCTTCTGAAGTTTATGCTCATGTAAAAATCTTCCTCAACTGCCCAAGCAAATGAAATTTTTGAACATTGCCAGAAGAGCAGGCTGCAATCCTGACTTACAGGCATGCACAGTGTATGCAGTCCCTCAAGGACAGAGGATGCGTGGGACACAGAAGGGTATTAACAGAAATCTTCAGACTGCATCTGTGAAGTCATACTTGTGAAATA
Organism: Pampusana beccarii; assembly: GCA_013399365.1. Lineage (NCBI taxonomy): Eukaryota > Metazoa > Chordata > Aves > Columbiformes > Columbidae > Pampusana > Pampusana beccarii. Next base: position 44,901 of record VWYH01001133.1, on the reverse strand, counting down.
ATTTGAAATTTGAAAATACTCTCAAGGGAGAACAAGGACTTTAGGGCATCTACAAAATCAATCATGTTGTACCCTTGACTCCTTTTTTGTATTACAATTATGCCTAGAGGCTCCAGCTGAGACTGAGGTCCCCATTCAGTCAATAGGTTCTGCATAGTCAGAATAGTCACTGTAAGCTCTCCAGGGAAATGAGAACCAACAAAGCAAGAGATAAAATATTATTTTCAGGTGTCAGACCAAAAATACAAAGGAACCCTTTTTTTGCCTCTCCTCCCCCCAAAAAAAATCTTGAATGCCTTCAGGTTCTGACAGAATCTCCTATGAAGGAGGCAACAGGCCAATCTGAGAAGTATTTCTGCAGAAATAGTTCGTAAATTCCTTTCATCAGGCCCTAAAACAAGTTGCATTTACATGCTTTATGATCCCTTTCTGTTCTGTCACAGAATATAACTGAAGCCCACATTAAGCAAGAACTGCTGGATAATTAAGTTTTACATCACCACAGGTTTTTCTCTAGGTGAGAGGTATCCAAGTCCAGGTTTTAAATTTGCATTAATCTTATTTGTTTGTTTGTTCGTTTTCCTTAAACAAACTCATAGTAATGAAATAAATACAAGCCAGAGGATTTAGTACACTATAGGTGGCATCTGATGTAATTAAAAACCTAGTTTAAAGGTTTCTCTGTCGTTCCACCTAGAAATAGCTCTTGGGAAAATTTTCCAATTAAAAAATATTTCTTAGAAGAAAGCTACTAAAAAGGTAGGAATTAGATATGAGGATCTCCATTACAAGTTGCTTTCTCATATTTAAATTGCCTGCCTTCTTCAGAAGTGCATCATCTGCTCATATCTGGTAGGCCTGGAGTACAAAAGATGCTTCATGCATTCACTCCACACAGAATTTCCTTATCTTTTCTTTCCTCACGTTGCTAAACAATGGTGTTAGGATATTTTCATAGCAAACAAACCAAATCCACTTTATCTTCCTCTTCTCTGTCACCTTGCTACATCAGGAGGTCAGAGGCACCAAAAGCAATTCTGTCCTTCCAACAACTCTTTGCAAAAAGAAATAGGGATTTTTGCAGGGTCCTCCATGCAGAAATGGTACCAAGTAAGCAGTTTCTGCCATAGGAAGACTATATGAAAGTAACTGTGGCATTTCATGAATCAAGTCCTAAGGCTGAAGAAAGGATCAACAGTCATATGTAAATTTTACTTGAATAAGGGAGAATACGTACAGAAAGGTGGAAAAACATTCACTTAATAACGCCGGTTGTTTTTCGGTTTTTTATTTTGCACCTTAAGTCCTGTTGACTGGAAAGTTTGTTACTTGCTGGAGCAAGCCTGTCTAGTGTTGAACCTCTCAGCCAGCAAAACAATGCTACTGCAAACAACAGATTTAATTACTCCCATGTACACAAAGAGGTAGTTTCCATGCATGTAAAAAATGCTTGATGAACACACACGGGAGTAGGCTGGAGAAACACAAGCTTCTCCATACATTCAAATATATGCCTGACTACTCTAATGCACGTGGAAATGTACACATTTCCAGTTTGTCAGGGAAATTACTAGAAACTAGCAGGGGAGAAGAGGTAATAAGGGCCATCACAGTTTATTCCAAAGCACTGCGTTAGGTCATCCACAAAGTGTTTAATATTCACATCTCCACGATTAAAGTGAAAAAAAAATCTTTAAAAAATCCCCCTTTCTCCAATTTTATTAGATGTAATTCAGAAACTATTGAAAAATTTTCTTTTTAGCATCATCAGGAAAGCTGTTTTTAGTGCTGAGATACATTGAGCTACTAGATTTGCTGCATTATTGGCAAAAAAACAAATCTGTAGCATTTGGTGAAGACAGAATTCCTGAGGAATAAGCTGTCTGGGGTTTTGGTTCCTATGTGGCAACAGAATAATAAAAAAGAATATGGATCAGAGAACCAAAACAATAATGGAGTTATTTACCGTGGTGGATGAAGGTATCAACATTCTGGTTTAAAATTATGTACAACAGGTGAAGGAATAGTGATGTTTTTCCCCCAAAATGTCTGTTCTTATTGTGAATTGCCAGCATCACTGTTAAAAATTGAGCATTTATTTTCAACGTGAAAGATAAAAATGGGGATATTAAATATGTTTTACTCAGCGTCAATTCACTCTTATCATGCGGCATATACTGTCTTCCAAGAACAGAAAGATAATTTTTGACAGTAAATTTTCTGAGTAGCCCTGAAGAGAGGTTTCTGACAGTGAAGATGGCAGATCCTTCTTTCTGTACACAGAACTTATCAGATAAAATCTCGTTCAACAGAACTAAATCTGTTTTCCATGTTGTAACCAAATATGGCACAACATCTGAGAGTTAGCAGAAACTGCTGATTTAATGAAACATTAAGGAGGGGATGGGAAACAGGTTTACTCCAAAACAGAGGAAAGCTACAGCAAGCCCAGCAGGTAGGAAGAATTGTATCTTCTTTTGTGTTCAGTTATCGAAAAATAAAGTATGTCACAGCATGGAACATGCACTGGAAACATTCTCCCATACTTCTCTGAAACAGAGAAGTGCTACTGAAAATCAGGTAAGGCTTTAGAGCAAGTGTAAATGCAGATTTTAAAAGCATCTGACAAAGCATCAGTTTGTCTTTGTATGCACCACAGGAGTTTTTTCCTTCTTTGCAGTTCTTGATTAAAGAATTTGACCTAGCATGAGACAAGAAGCTTCGTAGAAAAGAGAAGTTTGCATCTCAATGTGAATGTGTTTAGTCCCCAAACGATTTATGATATCTGTCTCATGGTGCTAAAGACAACCAAAGTTAGTAACTCATACAGGGTGTGGAAGATAAATTTAAAGAAAAAGGCTTAAGGTGTATTTTAAAGTTTTGGAAAAGAACATCTTAGAAGCTTGTAAAAGCAATTAAAATATTTTTCTTCAATGGACAAGAGACAAAAATTCGGAAGTATTACTGTGTTGTGTGGTATACCAAGAGCACACAATGCAGACTGAGTATTAGTCATGCACTGTCCTTTTTTGCCTAAAGCTGCCACTGAGGGATTGCCTGGACCATCATTACATACGACTTTCCAAGAGCATACACATTTCAATCATTCCACTCAAGACTGAACCACCGGCAGCACCAGACGGAGGCTTTTGCCAAGGAGCAGCTAGAGAAGATGTACCAGAAACAACAAATTATGTGCTGCAGCAGCTATGGGAGCAGCAAATCACTGCACAGAGGGAACCTGTTGTTTTGCATGGGATAACAGCGGCAGCATCAGGAGGAAAGCAACAGAATGAGATGCCTGCGCAAGCAAACTCCTTTCTTTCTGGTTCTCTCTTTTGGTATAGAACACTCTCTTCAGGGCTTCTGAGCATCTCTGTAACTCAAATGCCCTGTCCTAAATCCTTCTGAGGAACCAAACCACAGAGAACTGCAGTTTGCTGGCTCCAGGCAGAAGAGTGACAAAAGCCACAAAATGTATTGCTATGCTGTTTAGAATTATACAATCACAAGCCCCAGGGGTCTTTGCTTTAGAAATTTCCTGTTCACAGTCTCAAAATACTAAATAGGAACACTGCTCTGCTGACACAGGAATTGAAACATTTTGGGGGTGCTTCTCTGAGTCCTTTTGCTTACTGACCTCAACGTACTTCTGTCTTACAGAGACATCACTCCAGTTTTTCTGGATTGTCAAACCAGTCACAAATTTCCAATTAACCTGCTGACCTAGCACTAGCAGATAGGATTGAATTGCTGATCAGTTAAAGGCTTTGTCCGGGACAGCAAAGAGTCATCTTGTGGAACCACGTATACATGTTAGGGCTAACACTGCACTCATTCCATGTATAGATAAATATAGATAGCTTCTGTATCCTAATGTGTACATTCTGGATAAATTTTGTGGTACTGCCACACAGCAAGATAGCTTGTTTCCTGCCAAAAAATGTGGAGTAAGCATTATTCTACCCAAAACATTGAGACACCAGCAAAAGGAACTGACAGTATACTGACTTAGCGTGGCAATTGTTTTCTCAGCGGGTGAAAAATCCTCATTGTCCTCTGACTCACCTGTACCCCTTTTTTGCATAATTTGATATCTAGACCTTCCCAGGTGATGTAGAAACAGGACATTTTCTCATGAGTACTTGCACAGCAGTTGGTGTCTTCATCACCTATACAGTGGAGAGCAGCAATTAAAAGGGGCAATACATCTACTTAACATATATGCAAACACAGGAGTTGTTTCTGCCTATCCTAATTTATATACCAGCACAATGTAGTATTCCCTGCTATGGAGGTCAGATAGCAGGCCCCAGGAAAAGGGCATCTCTATGTAAGAGCACCCCAGCATTTACATGACAGACAAATTTCCCAGATACACAGGTTATAGGAATCTGGGTTGGCAGAGGGCTCCGTAACAAAATTTTGCCGTATTAACCAGGGCTTAAGTTCTCAGGAGTAAAGTTAAATTGCTTAAGAAGATTAGAAGTCACTCCAGCATTCCTGGATAGAAATTCAGACACTTTTAAAAATGGAGTTGCTTATACTTTAAAATGAAGCGTAGAATGATGCAAATTGTTCTAGTGGTCTTTTTTCATCTATATTTTTAGCTCAGTGCAGATTTATGTACTGAAAACAGGGACTTTAACATAGAAATCCCAAAGATGGTGCAAAAAACACCCAGCTTCTGAGTTCAGTATAAATGTGAGCAGTTTAACACCAAGAAGGCACTTGTGGATGTGGCTGGGAAGATTAACAGGGTATTCTGCAGAACAGCTGACTAGACACACAAGTTGCTGTGGACTGCTGAGTTAGTCCATCCTTGAGACAAGTGACAGAGTACACACGCTGACTGGACAGACAGCATCTGACTGCACTTGCAGTAGGCTCAGCTGCCCTCTCATGTAGCAGCTCCTGCCACCCACAATCAGCACTGTCCCCTGCCCTGGTGCTGGCTGCGGTGATACAGATGTTTCCTGGCAAAACTGATGCAGCGGTTCCTGCCTCCCTGTCCTCAGGCCTCTCCCCCCTGCCACGTTCTCCTGCACTCGTGGTGCTTACGGAGTTCGTGAGACTGCTTCTATAGCCACAAGTTAACGAAACCAAGGAACTAAGGTTAAAAATAACTACTAAATAAGCAAATACAAAGCAGCAGCTTTGCTGTGGGTTCAGATATCCACGGATCCACAGTTTCTATAGTAGAGGATGGCACATGCTTTACAGTCCTACCAGTGCTTCCAGCCTGACGCCTATACATTGCTGATGACCTTGGTTTATATACAAACTGAGGAGAATAAAGAGCAGATACACGATCTTGGTGGCTGCCCCTGCAGTGCTGGGAACAACAGCCTCTGGCAAAGGTTGGAGAGAGGAAGAGAAATCAACCACTGGAGCTGAAGTTCCTTGTAATGGTGAGTCAGCACTCTTGGGCTTTAAGTGGCCGTATGCATCTGGTTCAGTTTCTCGCTTTTTTTTTTTCTTTTTCAGAAACATAAGTATTAAAATGAAATTTCGAATTCTGGAGTGCAATTCTGTGGAAAGGGCTTGTGCAGCAAGCCAAGGAGACTTGCTCAATTAATTGGGTAGGAGTCTGTGGTTATTTGCCTCTGCAAATGTTTTACGTCCTATCACTTCAGAATAATTCTGGCTTGGTTCTGAGTAGCTTTTGCCAGATTTTTTTATCCCCTTAGAACATGAGACCAAACTAATCTTAAGCCATTCAGTGGTGGTGATTTCTGTTCCAGTTCCTATACAGTCAATAATAACCGAGTAATTATTCTTGCTCGCTCTCATGATTAATCAGGAATCTCTGGGTTTCATATGATTAGTTTTACATTACAGACTACTGTCACTTAAACGTTGCTCAGATATCTGAAGTTCTTGTCACTGGACAACATAAGTAGGCCAGCAACATCCACTTATGAAGGTACCATTACATTAGTCTCTCTTGTTTCTGCAGGAGATGAGGAATGGAAAAAAAAAAGAAATCTATGTTAACATTACCTTATATACTTTTGGCAGTATGGCTATTTCTATGCTACCATCATTTTCCTGGCACTGTTCCCCTTGTTACTGTAAAGGACAGACCTTCTGTTCAGCACCAGAAGAATTTTCACTAAGTAGCATATATCCCTTTCAGGACAGCCTGATGCTTTTAATATATCAAAACATACCTTCTTTGGGTTTTTTTGTGAAGATTTGTGCACTACTTTTGGCACACATAGAATATCTAAGGAAGAAGCAAAAAAAATCCCAAATAATATATCTTGCTTCTATCCAGAACTGAAAAGTTTAAATAACTTACATATCTAACTTAATTTTTATAGAAAAAGTGACACCACTAATCTATTTAATGCCCCAGATCTTATTATTGGGAGTACAGCTTAAAACCAAACATCTCCTAATGCATACTAATCAATAACATCAGTTAATCACTGTCTGAAATAATATAATTAAAAGGAAAGCCTTCACTAACTAATTCCAATGTATTTATAACAATAAGCTGGTTTTACTTCTGCAAATCTGCTTTGACAATGCCTCCAGATTTCCCTCTGCTGGGATAATGACAACATTGCTCACCAGAAATAAACCACTGCTATCTGTTTGTGAGAGTTTTGAAGGGAACACTGTTTTTAAGTTTATAAATGTAGGAAGATGGTACAACTTCCCTTACGCATGTGCAAAGGAACGCAAATAATGAGACTGACTGGGTATTACAGTCTTGTCTCTGATGACAGCTTAGATAGCGTTGGTCACTTTAGTCTTCCAGGATGTCCCTGGCTGTTTAGGGCTTGACAGCAGACGCAGCAGAGGAAGTGCTGAGATGGTATCTCAATGATGCAGTCTCTTTGGCAATTTTAACTTCATGTTTTCATGCAGGTGTAGCATTAGCTGCTGCCCAGCGCAACACTAAACCGCTGCTGTCATGATTATAGCATCCAGTCTCTTCAATTTCCTGATCTTCCACGGGTAAGCACTTGCCCTGAAGGTCCCTTATTTGTTCACATTCATGCCAGCAGAACTGGCATCAGCAGCTCTGGCTTTCACTCCCGTTAAAGCAATTCACTGCTGGTACAAGAAGGTAACATTACACATCAAAAGACTGACTGATCTGCAAAAGAGGGAATAACAAGCTAGTTCCTGTTCTGCTCACTGGAGCTAGAGAGAACAGGGTGTGTTCATCTTTGCAATACACGTTTGCTTGCTCTATTGGAGAACAGGGTAGTTAGTGAATTCAGCCCAGTGAGATTTCCAAATTTTTTGGCTAGGCATGACTGTAGAAGACCACGTTAGAAAAATTAACACTATGTGGGGCAAGGAGTAGCGAATAGAGTTCATTAAGGCCAATTTGACAGCTTTCAGTGAGAAAAACTGTAAAAATCCTTCGTGTCTCCATGAAAGACCAAAATAGCTATGCTCTGGACACAGGTTGGGAAGCTCCTATGTTAAATATTAAATAAGGCTCTCCATGTATGTTTTTCATGTTAGGTAATATTTTGCTTTCCTTTATTTGCAGTCTCTTTCAGATACTCTTTTTTCCCCCCTAGTCTTGCATTTTCTATAACAAAACTTGCAGATCACTGACATTACTCTTATTCCAAAGAGGTCAGTGGTTTTGGCTTGACCCTGCACTCCCACCAGCTGGAAGGTTCTTCTACAGCTCTAGATCCCAATACACATTGTGGTCCAGTTCTGCTGAATGCAGACTGCATTTGCACTGCTTGGAGATTATTTCAGTATTGATGCATGTGGACAGTATTAGGTTCATACAACTTGATACCAATTTGGTTCCGATATCATCACATTACATCACATTTCTTTAGTTACCGCTATAATTTTTGTATGATTTGCTGTTACTCTTAAGCAAATAAAAGAGCTCGTTCAGTTACAGTATGGTATGCTTGAGTCCAGGATATGGATCTACTCATTCTTCCCTATACTGCAGTCTCTTGCAGAACTATACTACTCCAAGTAATGCACACAGAAAATATTATTTTCAGCTGATTAGTTCCCATACCACTTCCTCTACCCCTTCTCTAAAGGTGCATGAAATTTATAGGCTTAGATTAATTTTTTTATTGTCTAGGATTCAAATTTGTCTCAACTGCCTGGGAGAATTCATCTTTCACAAAACTAGGCAGGTTAAAAGTAAACCAAAACTAATTTAAGATAAACTTCCCCCACCAACTCAGTACTGTATCATGCACAGCTGACGTACTGGTTCTGGTGAGGATGGAGTTAACTTTCCCCATAGCAGCCTAATAGTGCTGTGCTTTGTATGGGTAGCTAAAATGGTGTTGATAACACACCAGTGTTTTCGCTAGAGTGTTGGCACAACATCAAGGCTGTCCTCCAACCCCTTCCCTCCAAAGGCCAGTAGGCTGGGTGTAGGCAAGAGCTTGGGAGGGGACATAACCAGGATAGTGGACCCAAATGACCAAAGGGATATTCCGTAACATACAAGGTCTGCTCAGCAATAAAAGCTAAGAGAAAGGGGTGAAGGGCATTGGTTATTAAGGCGTTTGTCTTCCACAGCAACTGCTCTGCATTCTGAGGCCATACCTAACTGGACATCATCTGCTGATGGGAAGCAGAGAAAAAAACCTTTTGTTTTCCTTTGCTTCCACGCACAACCTTTGCTTTTTCTTTATTAAACTGACTTTGTCTTGACACACGAGCTTTTTTCATCTTATTTTCTCCCCTGCTGTCCTGCTGAGGAGGGGAGTGATAGAGTGGCTTGATGGTATCCAGCCAAGTTCAATGCACCACAGCTGGTCAAAAGCAAATTTATTCCTAATGTGAAGGTTACATCAGCTTCCACAGCTTACTTTACCTTTCATCATTTTACTGAGGTTATTTAGGACATAAAGCTACTTGATTTACTGTTCAGATACCTTGTTCAGGAGAACTGAAGTTGCTCAACCTACCCACCTAACCTCAGTTCATAAGCAGTTTCTGATAAAGGAGCCGGACACCCCCACAAAATCCTCAGAACTGGCACTACATAGTTTGCTCTGGCTATAACCTGGTGATCTTATCTAGGGCTGCTCCTTAAGTGGAGATATTATCGGTAAATATTTACAGATATGTTGATTTTACCCATCTTACAGGTGGATTTTACAGTTCATTGTCAAAAATCACAGTATGCACAATGGCAGCATGAAAAGAGCTAGCATGGTAATCTTGCCGTTAAAAGACCTGACAAAGGAAAAGCAGAGAATCAAACACATGACCAAATGCCGTTGCATATACACAGAGACTACTTATTCTCATTCTACAATTAAAGGCTGAAGAAGATTCACATGCCTTTGGTTGGATTTTCTGTAACGACATTGAACTAACATTAAGATATACTGACATCAACATTTAATTAAGCTTTTAATTGGCACCATGCATAAAACGCCAGATAGATTTTTTTTTTTTCTGCCCTGCATGTACCATTAAAGTCTATGTTTTGTTTTGTTGGGGTCTTTTTTGTTCTTGTTTTTTTTTTTTTTAAGATGTTTGATATAAAAGAATTAGGTCCCAGAATGTTTCCGCTAGCAGACTGTAATCCTTCCTGCCCAGGAATGCTGTGGTACACCATTAGCTGTTAGGGTGAAGTATGGCAATCTCTGAAAGAGTGGTTTGTGCTTGCATCTCAGTGTCTGTTTTCATATACATCAGAAAACCAGATCCCATTTGGACTCCTATTTAAAGCTATTGAATAGGGCGTTATTTTACTGTTGCCTCATGTTCTAGAAAGCACTCTGCCATTTGGAAAGGAGAAAATCATTCTTCCTACACGTGGATCTACAAGGCAGAATAAACCTGAGCCTGAGGTACTTAATTAAGTTTTGTCTTAGCCACAATCACATTTCCTGCATTGCTAGGTGACACTGAAGGTACAAACCATCAAGTTTAGAGGACAAAATTTTGAAAACAATTTCAAATAGTATTATATTATAATGTTGATTTCATGCTATTAAATGATCTTGCTATAAGTGCTTTATCCATCCAGGGATGAGAAACAACAACATGACGTTTTTAGTTAATTGAAGAGAAGTGAACAATATTGCACTTCCGACATTCATATAAACCAGTTGTAGTGATGTAAAGAGTACCCACTGTCACAGAAGAAACGAATAGACACTATTTGCCTTTCTTTCCTCTGTAAGTCTACAGACAAATTAGATGAATTGTAATAGAACTCCATAGCTTTTAAGCAATATGTGGCATATATCCCCAAAGTAACGCTGCCTACCATTCCCAAAGTAATACTGGCTATCAAGCATCTCTTTTGTAGAGAGCTAGAATTTTACCCTACAACACTCCAGAATCCATATCCTTAAAAAATGCACAGCATTAAAATAAAATCTAAACTGTTAGGCATCATCCTTCCTTACAGATAATGTCTCCTTACTATGCTGCCCCACAGCTGAGCTGAGATCAAGCCATACCCCAGCTGGCGATGAAAAGAGAATACCTGTAGGGCATCCCTTCCCCGCCTCCTGTTTTATTTACTTTGGCAGGCACAGCCCCAGGCAAAACAATTTCTGTCCAAAGAGTCCTGGCCATGCTGTAAAGTCCATCTGGGAGTGTATGTGAGAAAGGGAGGGAGGAAAAAGGGGAGAGAGAGAGAGAGAGAGAGAGAGAGAGAGAGAGAGAGGGACAGAGGAGCAGAGGAGTTCCGGCTGGCACAAAGATGCTGAATGGAATGGTACAGTCCTGGGAGAAGTGGAGCAACAGGGGTTACAGGGTTTATTCCTCTGATTTTGCTTCCACAAGGTTTCCTGCATTGTGTTTGCATTTAAGGGAGACACCTCACTATTGATATGTACAGATGCCCCTCAGTACCGTGCCTTTCCCTCTCTGAACTCCTGCAAATGCACTTCCAAGTGAAGATCGCACTCAAAATTCTCTTCAAGCACAACAAGGTGGGAAGATAAACGGCTTGGATTTTCTTAAGTTACTCTTATAAATTATTCAGAAGGAAGGACACATTTTAGTGCACTTAAAACATCATTTTGTTTCATTCCTAAAAATACGTGGGCTTGAACTGTCATATCACAGCTTTTCAGACATAAAAAAGAGTAGTTTCCTACAAACAAAAATATCTCAGGTTGAACTTATCTCCCAGAAAGCAGCTATAACTTCAGCTTTTGTCTACCCCAGATTTTATAGGTATTTTTAATATTTAATCCAATAATTAATAATAGTAATAATAGTAATAGTAGTAGTAGTAGTAGTAGTAGTAGTAATAATAGTAATAATAATAATGGCAGCATATAAATAGATAGGTTGTATGTACAATTGGAAATATACAAAACAACTTTCTGAAAAAAATACCAAGCCAAGGCAAACTAATGTAATTTTGTAGTTTTCAATAGTATTTTTTGAAAGTTATTTTCTATGTAGTATTGATCATTCTGAAGCTATTTCTAAGTACCTTTAATGAAATCAATATAGAAAAACAAAAGTTCAAGATGTTATATACGAAAAAATGTTAAGGGCTAAGTTTTATATAATAGATCAGTTTAACATGATACTTCGTTACATTCCCATTTTACTGTTTTGGTACAGAGTAACAGTACACGGTATGTTTTTTAGACCTTCTAATGCTAGGTTTTTAAAATTTGTGACTCAAGTAGCAGTTTCACTCAGACAGTGGAAAGGAAGCTTTTGCTCTCTATTTGGAGAGATGTTTGGCCACATTAAGGATGAAAAAAACGAATAATTTAAAATTGGATGTACTCTAGCTTTCTAACCAAAGCAAGCTACCAAAACTGTGCCAGTTATTTGGCATCTACAATACAGTTAAGTATACAGATTCAAGTCTTCAATTTGTAAGAACAAGCAAGCATAAGGCCAGTAATTGAGCACAACAATTGAGAAATTTTTTTTTATTTATGAGATACCACAAAATCCCTGTGGTGGTGGTGGTGAGGGGAGCGGGAAATCAAGGCAAATGTGTACTAATTTTCTGATTTCTTCCAAATTATGATGGAGTTAAATGCATTACTGATATTCTAATAACGGTAGTTTACTTAACAAAACTAGCACAGAAAATAATGTTTCCCTGTGTAAATGTTGAATTTCTCAAGCTGAATGTTTTTTTTATTTTTTTCTTTAGAAAGTAAGTTATATTGAAACTAGTACAGATTTGCACTGAAAAATTCAAACGCTGGACATTATCAGTGAGAGAGTGACAGAGTTTCCCCACACAGAGCTTAGAAAATACTCAGCTGAGGAAGGAAGTCTGAGCCCTGTAGGGAAATGCAAGCCAAGTTTCATCAATGAGCCCACTGGTAAACAGCCAACTACTAGTTGCAATTAAAGTTCACTAGTAATAAATCAAGACTTACAAAGTACAACTTGCTGAGGCACATAATCTGAGCCAGCTGAAGCTTCTAAAGTTCAGGAGTTTTCAGTAGTATTTTGGAAAAACAAACAAACCAACCAAACCAAAACAAACCAAAACAAAAACTCAACAGACCAAACCAACAAACAACAACCAAACAAACAACTTTACAACTCAGATACAAATTCTTGGATACTGTTGATTTTCAGCTCTCTCGCGCTTATCTAACCCCTGCCGCAAGTAAAGCTTTTTTTCCAGTAAGGGTTTCCAACTGACATTATAATTTGGGGGTTTCAACTCCATTGGTTAAAAAAATATTGCACTGACTTTTATTAAACTTGGCAGGCAGGGTGAACTCTCTAACCTAACACAAACCATGTGCTTGGAGAAAGTAGCTCATAAATAAAT
>VWYH01001133.1:1098-32134 GCA_013399365.1 Pampusana beccarii | reverse complement strand
TAGAAATAGAAATAGAAATAGAAATATATGGGGGTTTTAAAGTTAGTTTTAGTAGAAGAAAGCTACCTCTAAAAGTTTGACTAGTTGACTTTTTCTATTTGGCTGACAACTGCCACTTTTTCTAAAGGTAATGAAGAACATGAGTCATGTTGATGCAAGTTCATACTAAACATGAAAAAATTAAATTCAGGTGCATTTGACATGCAGTTATTAACTGGTTTCAGAAATCTGGATACAAATAGAAATAGCTGTGCAAGTGATGTAGCTAACTGACTATCCAGCCAACTGCTATCCATATGTGAAGTTTAGCACAGGCAACCTACTGGGAAAGAAGTTAGTTCTCTGATGGGATGTCTGGCTAGGTGACTGGCTTAGTCAGATCTTCAGGAAACATTGCAGCCATTGTGCTGCTTGTACGCACATTCTGCCTCATTCAGGACCTCTGTTGCCAGAGATTAGGCAGAAAGGAAACAACACAGCTCTGCTGACAGCCAACAGACCGGAGAAAATGTAACCATTAAAAGTGAATGGCCTTGGTGAAACAAACGTATTTTCTCCAGCGTTATCTATTCATTATAGAAGTTAAAAAAAAAAAAAAAAAGAACTTGCAAACAAAAAAAACAAACTCCTTCAAATAGGAAATTTATGCCCATCATGTATTCTGGATTTGCTTTCTGCACAGCCACCTGCCAGTTTTTGTGCTGGCAGTCTATTGTTACTGCTTCGGTCCCGCAGGAAGCAACCAACTCACAGAAGCGGTGTACTGCACAGCAAGAATTTAGGCAGGAACAGATTACGGCAATGACAGCAAAACTGTCATTGCAGATGAGCAAAGACAACAGAACAGTTAACTGCCGGAAAATTGAAGATGCTGCATGTTACCACAGGGTAAGATGTATCTGGGAAAAGAAAGCTGGTATGACCATTTAGGATGGGAAAGACACAAAACCAAATTCAGCTGTCTCTCTCAGATATAAGGACATAGACATTTGATAAAAAACTTCTGAATGAGGAAGGGAAGCAGAAACAGCTAAACTAACCCTTGTCCTGCCTTCTGGGCTTCAAAGACAAATATCAGTAATGCAGACCAAGGTCCAAGTAGACTTCACATCTATTGCAATCAGGAAGAGCAGAAGTTAACTTTCTACTAAAAGGACCAGCAAAACACTCTAGGCAGCTAATCTCTCATAGCTTCTTATGCTTCTCAGGTGGTTCAAGTTATTGCTCTTACACCTCTTGTTTCAGAAGCGAATTTCTTAAAATAACTCCCAGAAGTACACTTGGCTTTTTTAGTGCTTAGCTAATGACTGAGACAAAACCTAGCTCTAGAACTGGCCTTCCAACTTTTCTAGCAGCCATGTTAGACAAGAACATATTTCTAAATAACTGCAATTTAAGGCTTAAGAAACCTTCTGAGAAGACAAACTTATGTTAAAAAACTGCCTTGCTTTTTTAATGACAAGTGTTTAATTGCCTTTATGATAGAATTCATTTAGCCCAGTCCATAGCCTACTGTATAACACAACTCAGAGCCAAAGTAAGCAGAGGTACATCACTCTCAAGACAAATCAACAAGACAAGGAAAGGACATTTGAGATTTTTCATCATGAGGAAACTGAAAGTGATGTGTTCTTTCTCTCATGATGCTAATGGCTGGAGCAGTTCCCTGTATCTGTAGCCCTGTGGCACCCCAAAAAGAGACTAAACCAGACTGTTCTTCATCTGCCCAGGACTCAGGCTGGTCACATGCTGCTTTTCTCCCCACAAGGTGTCTACGTGGAACCAGTTAAGGTCATAGTATCGGGCCTATGTGAAGGATGTATGCACATAAAAGATTCTCCTTTTTTACCTCCCCAAAAAAGTCAAATTCATTAGCCCTTCGTATTTCAGAAGCAGTTACAAAGAAGGTTACTTTGGATTCCTTTGAGTTAGGAATCAACTCCAGGACCATTCAGGTATTTTGCAATGGGTTTTGGTCTTTAAAAATATGCAACACCATTTTTTAAAATTAAAATCCCATTCAGTCATCAACATCCTTACTGATTCACAAGTTGGACAATGCCCTACTCTGGAACAGAGAAGAGATATCAAAGACACCTGACTAGAACATTTAACCATGCTATAGCTGCAACTGATGTTTGGGTGGACTAACTGAGGACGTGTGTATTTGTTTGAGGTAAATTAACATATGCTTCACTTAAATGTGAGTGGATGAATGGTAAGAAAACGTATTTGTACATGCTGGAAGTTGATTCGCTTGGGTGATATGGTCTTTCCTGCCACTCGGTCTCAAACTTAAAACAAATTGTTCAGAAATATTTTCAAGTCGGTAGTATTCTTGTCACCACCCCAGGCAAGATACACCACTTTTGTATCTCTGTTCCAGTGTTTCTCCCCTTTTCTTTATTACATCTTTTGAGATAGGCAGTTCACAGACCACTTGCTTTGTCTGATTTCTACCGATTTGTCTGTTACAGCAGCCACTTGAACAGAGTATTCATACATTAGACTCAAGAGTCCAGCCTTTTGATGAATGCGGATTTCTTTCCTGACAATTCTGCACTCAGACAGTCTGAAAAATATATCCCCTGTTACCCAAAAACTCACTTTTTGCAGCAAAGGCTTACTATAATTCAAGAGAATTTCTCTCAAATTGTGTTGAAGTGTTTATTGAAAGTAATCCATATTCCAGCAGTAGGCAATTAATTTCCAGTTCTAAGGCCTAAGCTCATTCAAGGGAAATCTGAAGCTCTGTGCTCCATCACACTAAATGGATGTGCTTTGCCAAGAACAGAAATTTTCTACATATTTGTCACTGTGTATCGTATACAGTTTGAGAAACCAAGTCCCTGGTCTGACTCCCACCCATGTTGCTTAAATGTCAATATAGGCACAACATGCACAGTTTTTTATTTAGGAAAAACCTAATTTGCCTCCTTTCAAAATGTACAGACAGAGCAACCACCTCTACTGTTTCCTCATTCATGTGAGACTGCCTGATTTTCAAACTATTGCTTGAGAGTTTGTAGTAACAAATCAATCCTTGTAAACAATCTTTTTTCTCCTGATTAGACTGAGGAAGGTGCAAGAGATCTTTTTTCCTATACAATGCTAACTGATTTTCTCCTGCAGTAGAACACCACTCTATGAGATCCTGAGAACAACATCTGAAACAACACTTGGCTGGGACTATAAAAATTCAGCATTATGTTTTAATATTTTCTTTTTCTGACTAATTATCTGAAAAACAGACGTCAGTCCAATTCACTGGAATCAGAAAGGAACTTTATTATATTTACTAAAAAGTGAGACGCATCAATGTAAATCAACAGTCACACTTGGCAGTAAAAGTGTTTTACACACAGTAGAGTGTGTAAACACAAATGGTAACGCACCAGAATTTCCTGGTATTCGGTGGAAACTGAATTTCTTGAGAGAGAAGTGAAGGGGCTGGGGTTTGGATTTTGTGGGCAGTTTTCTGTGTGCATCTGAAATACACAATTTTCCTGCCTGTAAGGCATCAGGCATCAGGCTCAGCATAAGGTTGGTACCCCAGCATACGCAGCAGTGCGTAGAAAATCAGTAGTGCTGCACATACACTTTTTGAGGCTTTTAGGATGACAATTCTTAAGAGCAATAAAGATGTCTTCTAAGCAGCAATGAGAACAGCATGGGGCACAGGCAGAGGAGACCCCCCTTCCAGCCAGGGATTCTCTTGCCACAAATGGAATCAGGAAAGAGGCACATCTTACCTACGAGTTTCACTATTTAGTAACTTTAAAGTGGTTTTTCTTCAAGGGTTTCCTATTTACTTTTTCCCTTTTCTATTCCTTAAGCTTCCTTTTGTGCTAAGCTCAGCGTGAAACCACTAAAGAAATAACCTACCTTTTGAATCCCAGGTATTAAAGTGCTTTCCAAACTGGGCAATACCAGTTCGCAGAGGCTTACTGTCAAGTAAAAGAAAAGTGAAGGAGACAAATGCAGGACTGCTTAAAAATATATAGATTGTATAAAGAAGCACCTGAAGGTAACTCATGCACAATTGTACCTCAACCTGTGCTACTCCCACAGATTCCATTGAGAAGGGACGTTTGCAGATTTTAACAGGTACCTGTTCCTAGATTATGTGACTAGTAGGGAGAAACACTGTGTGCTATGAATAAGGCAGCAAGATACGAAAGAAGCAATAAAAACTGCCCCTTTTCTCCTTGTTCTCTGTTACAGAGCTAGAGAAGACAGCAGCAATTGCCCTGATTTATTCTTGGGAAGCCGAGAGACTCTTGTAGGAAAAAATGAGGTAAAAAAGAAACTCTGAGTAAGTCTAAGTAAATTCAGCCCACCTAAACTTCCTGCAAAACAGTGAAGATTCAAGTGCTGAGGGTGAAAAGTTGCAGGACTCCCAAGCTCACGTGTGGCACCAGGTCCTTCAAGGGGAATTGTATGGTAATCGGGATGGCCTCGATGCTCCAAGTACAGCAAATTTAGTGTAAAATGCAGCTTCAAGACAAAACCACCCTGATCCTGGGGGGATTATGAGTCAGTCCTACCCCTTCAGGACACCTGGGAGTTAACATCAATAGGAAGAAGGGCATCTAATCCGTAGCTCTTGAAAAACAAGTAACCACAGTTGGGTGTACCTGTCTTAAACAATTAACAATGAAACTGCGGTAAAACTTGTGTCTCGCTGGCACACATACAAAGCCAAATAAACTCTCCACTCCTCTAAAGTAACAGATCTATATCCGAGCTACAGGTTCTGTCTCTACACTGAGCATCCAAAGTATTCCCTTAACCAGTTACTATTTAAAAGAGCGGTGTTTTCTTTCAGTAGAAAGCTAAGTACGTAATTGTAGCAAAGATTAGTAACCACAAAAGCTGGAAGTCTTTTCTAATTCAAGGGTTTTTTTGCAATGTTTTCTTTCAAAAGTCTCTCTGGTAATCCTTGTAGTTTTAAGTTAAAAAATGCCAATCAGCCTTTATAAAACATTCAAAATTTGATCACTGTCAGTTGCAATTTACATACTTACCGAAAAATATTTAATATGCAAAACATTAATATGCTAGTTAGGAGCTTGTATGTTTTCCCCTCAGCTAGCAGTAGTCAGTTGCAGAAAGGATTTTGCTTCGCCCTGCAAAACTTACCTGCAGATAGGATTAGGTCAGAAGCAACTGTTTCTTGGGAGATGTATGTGGTGTAAGTAGTGGCATAAGATTAATTTCACCAGGCACTGATTTGCAGGTTATTGAGAGAAGCAGAAGTGGACTTATGCTTAAAATTAGGTGTGCAGCTAAACATTTTGCTGCCTTAAATTGCAGAAGAAAAAGAAAAATAAAGTTCATAGCTGAACAGTGAGTTCATATCCCATCAAAAAGATCTCATGGTTTACAAATAGGTTAAAGGCTGTTATTCAAGTTACTTGATAAACATGTCGTCTTCACCCTGGACCTGTGTTACTTATAGAATCATAGACTATCTCAAGTTGGAAGGGACGCATGATGCCAAACTCCCTGCTCCTTGCAAGACTACCTAAGACTAAACCATATCACTGAGAATGTCCAGATGCTGTGTCAGGCTTGGTGCCGTGATGCCCTGGGGAGCCTGTTCCAGTGACCAACCAGCCCCTCAGTGAAGAACTTTTTCCTAATGTCCAGTCTGAACTTCTAGGAGATGCATTGCAGAGATAGAACCTAATATTAGATGGACATGAGCCAGTCTGGTAGAACTGGGTTTAGATAAGCATCTAAATAGCTAAAAAGTTACTACAAGTTGCTGTAAGATCCTACCTTTATAATTTCTGCCTTTACCAGGACCTTCTGGGACATTAGTTTTGGGTATTTTTCATATTTTCTCTTCACACCTTAATGTTATTTTTTATTTTTACTATTTACATTTTTAAAGTTTATGTTCATTTATTTATTTATTATTAATTAATTATTTTTGTTTTTAAAAAATCTCTTTCTAGAAACAGTAAGTAGGCATAATGTATGACTCCAAGTCAAGAGCAGTAAAAAAGTTTACTTCTAGTCAGGTTCAAGATTGCAGCTTTGAAGTCTGCACATACCTGTGTGTGTCAGCCAAAAGAAGTGCCAAAATTCATTTAAACAGATTTTACTTATCATAGCTTTATAACAAAGAAACTAATTCCATTCTCATAGTTCTAACATACGCAAAACTCCTCAGTTAATTAGAACTTTTGTGTCAGACAAACTGCAGGGTAACTCTAGTCACATCTTTTTGCAGAGTCATCCTGAGAAAGCCAAGGAAAGGGCATTGGGAATCCATGTAGCCCATTGGCTAAGTTTATTTCAATTAGCTGATTTTAGAGATTACTTGAAATTATTTTCAGGCAATGCAACTAGTTTCTGAAATAACCATTTCAAAATTTCAGGTAGGACAACCCAAACTGATACTACCTCTACTATGAAAGTAGTGACCCAGTATGAACATATTACATCCTGTTGAAAATAAAGACCTTACTAATAATTTTATGGGGGAGGGGAAGAATCCCTTAAAATATGGTTAGAAGACAGACTCTCTGTTTTCATTATACAAACTATTAACATAGAGGAGAAAACATTCATACGAATCTTGCAAAATGGCTGAAGCACTTTCATACTGTATTATAGAGATCAGTTCAAAGACCTGACATTCTACAACGTTTATGCATTATTTTCTGCATATTACAGTTCTGTCCTGAAATGTATACTATAAAATGTCAAGAACTGTAAACACAGGGGAGTAGGGGCATACAACACAAACTTTCTTTGTTCGTGTTAAAAACTGAATATGAAACATCACTACAGAAACTGTTTTCTGAAGCTATTTCTTAGCATATTCTTAGAGAGAAAAACAAAAGCCTTTTGCATAATTGGACTATATCTGCAAAGTTCACCAGTGCAAAGAGTTCAGCATCTAGGAATTTGGGGAGCCACAAGTCACACATGGTTCTTATAAACTAGAAATAGCTTTGAATCAAAGTTCTACAGATTTTGTTTCAAAATTTGCAGTTGTCAGATAACTGCCAGTTAGGCTTTATATACTCTTATGTGAAAATTAGACAAAAGAAATCAAAGCAGTGTGAAAATGAAATGTTGCTTTAAGTGCCATTTCTTGGTGACAGTTGGAAAAGTAACAACGAAAACATGAAGTCCTTAAAATCCTGTGAGTATTAAGATTTCAAAGAGGAGCAAACCAACCTGAAAGATCAAAATTCATCAAAAATACCACAATTCCATGTATAACAGAGAGGCAGGGAAAAAATCATCAAAAGCTAGCAGGTAAATGACACATGAATGGAAGAAAGGGTAGGATAATGTCCTTCAGCTTCCAGCAGAGGCTTTTAATTGCTATGTAGTATTGCAAAATAATTAGGGGGGGTGGGGTGGGGTGGTGTTTGGTTTGTGGTTTTTGTTTGTTTGTTTTTCTTGTTTTGTTTTGATTTGCAAAGCACCTGTATAAATGTACAGTTTGTAACTCCATACTGGAGTCACATTGAAAACATCATATTTGTTATTTGTATGCAAAATTATACTGTGACCGTACATATAAACTTAAAGCATGCACAGAATGTACATAAAAAATAAGCACTGAAGTTGAGCACCTGCAGTTTCTCATATCATATTCCAGCAGTAGCTCCAGTTCTATGCACATTAAGTCAATGGACCTGGAGGAGAAGCACTTTTAAGCTGTTGCCTGCATAAATTATACAACTAACATGCTGCCAGATCAGTACATGTAGTGAAAAATTCTCCATTGCCTTTAAACAGAGACTTAGCTAGCTTTGTAATGACTGAATCAGATTCAGAAAGGACCTTTGTAGACATGTAATCTGGCAGCCTGCATAAACGCAAGCCATAAAACCTCTATGCATTAGGTTTGGCATTGAATTTACTAGATAGCTTAACGTAAATTTTTTTTAAAAAGAAGACAAACAATCTTATTGTTAACATTGCTAAAAATTCTTGAGACAGCCAAATGCCTAGAAAGTCTATGTGAACATGTGTGTACTGAGTTTTAGGTTTGGGGTTTTTTTGTTGTTGTTTCTGTTGTGGTTTTTCGGTTTGGGTTGGTTTGGGTTGGGTTGGGTTTTTGGTTTGGTTTGGTTTGGTTTTGGTTTTGGGGTTTTTTTGCAAGGAAAGGAAGCTCTACATAATTAAAGGATGAGGCACTTTCATCTGACGCAATGAAGTCCTTAAGCAAAACCTCTTCTTAGGACCAAGTTGTTAATATATTCTGTGATGAATTCTGTCCCTCTCCTGCATCAGTCAGCATCATTGAGGTGCTGTGAGCCAAAAAATTGGTCCTGCTGCTCACCTCCTTTATATATTTGTACCAAGTGACTAAGGAAACTATTCTGCTTGGACAAGAATTCTCTCATTTTCTGTTTCCACCTCCCACAGTAAAAATAAATAATAAGCAGGCCAGTTTCCCACCTATTACAACATGGTTGATCTGGAATGGCTCCGTTGCGGCTGACAGAAACCTTCTGGGTTCGCAGACTTGTCACTAAGATGAACAGCTGGCTGTTGGTCTCATAGTTTCTGAAATGAAGCCTGAAGTCACCAGAGTAAGGTTTGCACACTGGCAACTACAATACTTAGTGTTTGGCTTAACAAAAACATCTTGGGAGACTGGCAATACTTACCAAACAGAAAAACAGGGAGAAACCCGGGGAAGATGAGTATTTGCATGACTCCTCTTTCTTCCTGTTTCCCACTGTAATTTCTGGGCAATATATGTCACTTTCTTTCGCTAAGTTAGAATTTAGGGAATTATTTCACCATTAAAAATGCTGACTCATCTTTGCTGAGACAAGGCTATAACATAACAGTGACACAATTTGGGAATAACTTGATGTAGCATTTAACCCAACATTTCATGTGGTTTGGCTAGGATGAATAAGGGATAGACAGACAGCCTTGTTCCTTGCAGTATTTTAGGCTGTGGATTGTGCATTAAACAGTACTTACAATACTAAGCATTAACTGCTGGGAAAGGATGTGTGTGGTTTAGCTAATAATCCTGACTTCATTCTGTTTAGGAAAAGAGCTTGACTCATCAGTACAAGCTGAACACAAGATGTTCAAGAGTGAGATGGCTGTGTTTGTTCTACTAGTTACTGCCCCTGCAGACTTAGTAGGAATGATGAATTTCTCACAGATTTCTACCAAAATTCACAGTATTCTGATGGAGTACTTTGTCAGCTCCATGTAGCAATTGCTTGTGAAAACTGAGACAGACAACTGACTTACCAACAGTTTTTAATCTTGATCTCAGAGGGAGAAAGGCTAATTAAATGCTCCTGCAATACAAGATTCAATTTGAGCCAAATATCCATTCAAAAACAGGACAGGATGGAAGGCTGCCAAACAAAACATATGTATTTGGTACCCAAGAAAGAAGGAGTCCCTCAAGGATAACTGCAGTAAACCATACTTTTGACAATTTCTCGAAGGAATAGGCTAGAGGACACAAGGTTGATCCTATTGTTTTTTTCTGAAATAACTGACAAGTTTTTAAAAAGTAGCATGACAACCAAAACTCTAAACAGTTTTCAGTTTCTCTGATACACATTAAGGCTTTAACATGTCTTCGAGCTCACTCTGTCCTCCATAGCCCAATTTAACACTAAAACCTGATTTTGGATCAGACATTTCTGAAAACAAAACCAGAGCCTTTCAAAACCAGTATTAGGCAACAGTCACGACCCTTCTTGTGCTTTCTTTTTGCAATAATACATTTTTGCCCTTGCCTAGTGGCAGCACCAGACAATGTGGAAGAATGCTCTGCATTCAGTTTGTCCTGGTTAGCTTGATCTTCCAGGAGCTACAGGGATAGATCTGGTGCTGAATCTCTTATTTATGACAGCTTTCACCAACACACCATTCTAGTAGCAGCAAGCAGCACCAGCAACCCATACCAGCTTTGCTGTTTTTGAGTTGGCAGAATCCTCTTCCCCACTGATGGCTACAGTGAACATCCTGGTTTGGTGACTACTTCAGGTTATGTTGCTATACTGCTCTACCTCATGCATTTGCTGCCTTTGCTTAGCACAGGAAGTAAATTACATTAGGAAGTTTGGGGGGGTGGTTTGAGACTTATAAAGCTGGGGAGGGGGTGGACCTCAGTATCACCAAGGTAGAAGCCACCCCTGCTTTCAGCTGGGCTGATGCTACAGTTTGCCATACGCTAAACATTAATTAACATTAAACATTAATTAATCTTGGTGCAGGTACACCACGTCAGGCTTCCCAGTTCACTTCAATGTACCACTTGGTGCATTTCTTGAATGCATGTTCTAGTTTTAAAATGCTTCATTGTGAAAGCATCCAAGTGAGGTCATCTTTTCACTTTTACAGCATTCAGATGCAGGTGGCTCTGGATTTTAGTGCTAGTTATGTTTAAGTCTTATTTTAAATGCAATAAAGGGCTAAAACATATAGCCATATATTCTCCAAAAACCTACAATTTTGCAGATCTCTGGTTCAAGTGAGCTCAATGCTAATAGCGATTTCTCTCCTGTTCTGCTCTGCACTAATGCAGCCTCACCTGGAGCAGTATGTGCAGTTCTAGGTGCCAACTATAAAAAATATATAAAAGATATATCTAAAAAGGATTNGAAAAGGTTCTTCACCCAGAGGGCGGTGGACACTGGAACAGGCTCCACAGGGAGGTGTCATGGCCCCAAGCCTGACAGTGTTCAAGAAGAGACTGGACAAGGCCCTCAGACACATGGTGTGAACTGTGGGGTTGTCCTGTGCAGGGACAGGAGTTGGACTTGATGATCCTTGTGGGTCCCTCCCAACTCAGGTCTTTCCATGA
This sequence comes from Pampusana beccarii, assembly GCA_013399365.1. Taxonomy (NCBI): domain Eukaryota; kingdom Metazoa; phylum Chordata; class Aves; order Columbiformes; family Columbidae; genus Pampusana; species Pampusana beccarii. The sequence continues at coordinate 21,312 of VWYH01001133.1, read as the reverse complement.
TTCCTTTTCCCAGGTTTGTGTAAATGAACCATGATCATTAATCACTAACACTGCATAGTGCAAACCATCTCATTAGTAAAGGACATTAACACCCACAAGGGCCTTTTTTCCTTTTTAACCTTTATTTAGGGGCATAAGTACAAGTTTTAGTGACTTTTCCAGAACTATCTGTGTAGGCACTTGCCCTTCCTCCAAGGTTTCTTTTGGAACAAGTGATAAAGGCAAGAAAAAGCAGAATTGGCCCTGCAACATATGGAAATACAACAGGTATCTAGAAGAAGAAAAAAAAATCTTTCAGCTTCTAAAGTTATGACTCAACCCAGTAGGCAGAAGGTTTTTTATTTCATGCAATCACTCTTTTACTACACTTTAAAAAATATAATGCATTTCTTCAAAATTGCCATTACACAACACTAAATACTGTAAATCTCATGTTTAACAAGTGATAAAAAGAACAGAGAGGTTATATAGACAAATTAAACTGGAATTGTTTGAAAGGAAGCTCACAGCACTTTTAAAGTATCTTACTGGTTTAAAAATAACTCTTCCATTAGCTTCAAAGGAAGAAGACCATGACACCTGAGAAGTGCATGAGCGCTACACAAAGTACCAAACAACTTCAATACTATGCAATTGATCAAGTCTAAGGCACGGAACAAAACTATAGCCTAGATACTATTTTCAGGCAAAAATGTATGCCATTCTAAGCTCACATAAAGAAGTAAGTGGCGAAGTGAACAAAAGTGCGCTACGAATATGACTACTGGTAATGGCAGATAACACTACTTATTTGAGTTTATTTGAGATTGTCCTAGGATGGAAATATTTTAAAAATATTGCCAAGAAAGCCTGCTGTTAATCTTTGAAAAATACTGTAAAAATATACTGCTATGTGAGATAAACAAAACCACAATTTCCTTTATGTATGCTATGAATACTAAGAAAGTTTGCAGAAAATTTATCATCTGTGGAGATATTTCTTCTCACACTTAATATAGGAGGCTTATTTCAAAGTACTTAAACATCTATGAGATAAAGACAGATAATGATCTTTCCTCTATTAACTCTTCTGTAAAGATATTTAAACTCAGTAGTCAATGTTAAATATCTTTGCTGCTTGTTTAGCCTGTGAGTTCATCAAAATCATGTAATGTATGTCCCCAGAGAAGTAAAATTATTTGCAGTTCTCTGAGAGAGAAATGAGATTGAGAAACTTAAAAGTGCAGCTGTGCTGAAAAACAAACCTCAGTTTCCTGAGTTCCAGCTTAATGCACAGCAATTCAAAGCAGTATCACATACACAACAGGCCTTCTTCTATAGAATATCAATGTAAGGTTAAAAAAAAAAAAAAAAAGTAATCAGTACTGTACGAAGTATTGCACTATATCAAGATGTTTACCAAAATTCACTATGCTCGAGGACTGAAGGCCTTCAGAGGAGGGTCGGCAAGATGGCTAGAATCCTTACTTAAGTTTCTACTGGTGTCTTCCCCGGTTTAAGAAACAAATACAGATGACAACCTTCAATCAACCCTAAGAATCTGTATAAATTGTATCTACTAAGGTTTATCTACTGTGATTACATCTGAACATCTCCAACACATTTTCCCCAGTTAACATATTCCAATAGATTATATATATTACATTGCTAGTGTATTTTTGCAGTTTGGCATTTTAACTGTAGAAGTAACTCAAGGTGTCCCGATTTGAGTATCTTAATATTAGTTACTATTTGAAGATACTCTTGAAGACCACTATGCCATGAAGAGCGACAAGGTTATAATTTTTAATTGCTGTTATTAGGAGGCTCATAACATACTGTTTCATATTGTGGAACTATACATCCTAAGATAGAAGCACAAACTCAGTGCTGTGACATACTGTTAGAAATTTCTTGTGCATAGCGAAAGCAGGAATATTAGAAAGATTCAGAAACTGTTCAAGGCTGTTCTCAGCTGGAACTAGGTCACTAGATGATAGCTCTTGATTAACATTCAAAGGTTTAAAATAGTCTCTACTATTTTTTCCCTGAATCTCAAAGATTGTTCTGGAACAGCAAGAGTTGACACTACAGGAAGGGAAGAAATCGCACTATTCTGCAATGAGCAGAAGCTTTTGACTAGTTACAGATCTATTTTTCCAAAATCTGTGGGTGTCTGAGCTTGGTATTTCCATTCTAAGCCCACCTTGGGACAAACACTGCACTAAGGAGGACAGACAGGAGTGGCAAATAGAGTAGAAGGGAGAGCAGCAAGAACTCCACCTTCCTCCAAAATTTACTGCACTTTCCATGAACCACTATATCTCAGTACTTGGTGTCACTCTGCGTAACAACCTACCTTTGCCTAAGCTGTAAATGTGAATATCTAAACAGTAAATTAACCTAGACTGACATTGCTCTTTCAAATGGTAGAAGATGTATTCTGACTTCTAGCAGCTTTAAAAAAATTGGTGTGTAATGTCAACAGATCTGAATCGTAAGGCTTAGCATATTAGCTTCTGCAAAGTAGCAAACATTGGAAAACTCAGCTGGATAGTGTAAGACAAGAGGAAGTTGTGTTTTGCTTCCTTTTTTCTGTTGTAATACGAGAAATCAGAATTTCCAACTGTGTTGATGGCCTGTCACCATATAATCGCAGGGTGACCATAAACCGTGGCAGATGCTTTGTTAACCCCCTTCCTGTTACCCCCTCCTCAGCCCCCGCCTCCCCACTAAGGAAAGGTGATATGAGGGCAAAGAGAGGCAAAGTTGGAAAAAAGTTAAAGATGTTATACTAATGCTACTAATAAAATAGAGAAAATAATACAAAATATACAAAACCAATCTTGAAATTCCCAGCAGCTCAGCACCAGCTGCTCTGGCAGCAGCAGAGCAGGCACCTGGAAGTCCTGGGCTGGACTCTGCAGCAAACCACAACTGGATTCAAGGATGCTGGGTCTGTCACTAGGCCTCAGGTCTCAGGGACAGCAGGTAGGGTCCTCCCCAGGTGCTGGCCATAGTCAAAGAGAGCAAGATCCTCATGATCTCCCATTTTTATATGGTGTTATGACATGGATGGGATGGAATACTTAGTTGGTCAATACTAGTCAGTTGTTCAGTTCATTCCTCCGTGCTTACAGGACGTGCATTCATATCAGCAACCTTGCATTCCATTGCTATGTCTACCAAAACATGTAATCAACTTCAGAAAAGTGCAGTTACTTAGAAGAACTTAGCTGAAAGGAAAATTCACTAAAAGAGAAACTGGTCTTGTTTTTAACAAAACCAGGACATGGCCATAAATAGAATTACAATTCAAAACTGCCTAATCAGAGAACGCTGTCCCTCTTGGTCCCACTTTCTTGTGGCTAATGTTAAAACGGGAAAGAAATGGTAGTTGCATATACTGTAAATATAATTAATCCCAGTAATACGCTGCCTATTCAGCACCATAAATTTGATTTCATTGGTGCACAAACAAATGTTAATTTGTGAAAGAACCATTTTGACTTACACCAAACACACATTCTATTATAAGCGTTTCAGCGTGACAGTTTCTGATGAGTTGGCTACATTTAGGACCAGCCCAATCAGCTCTGGCAGATGATTAATGTAAACTACTGGTCCCTTCTTCCATCCTTGTAGTAAGGGCTGTATGCATGGCAAGTAAGCAAAGTGACAATACTTAAACCATACCATCCACATCCAGTTGATAGTCATAATATGGTTAAGTTAGACACAACGGGCATAAATTTTACTGAAGTTTGTCTTCTTCCTTAATGTTTGTAATTATATACTTGCCTTAAAGGAATAAGAGCAGCTACTTGAGCTTTTCCACTAATTCTGCCAGCAGCTGTTGAGGAGGCCACTTCTCCCCTCAGTGAACCCTAGCTGATACCAGCAAAGGTTACTGCTGTGAGAGGCCAGTGCTGGTTACAGAATACTCAGATCCCAGTCACAGGTGGAGAAATCACTAGATAAGGACAGTGACATTAGATTGTCAATTTAAACCTCTACAGTGTTTTACAAAGGACAGCTAGGGAAACAAGCCACATGGAATGACAAAGTGGGCATATTGTTTGATGGTTTAGGAAGAGAGCAAATGAGACATCATGTCATTGCACCTCATACGACAAGACTGAGCCATATTTGGTAATTCTTTCTTGCCTCCTTTCTGGACTGCCAAAGAGAGCTGGATCTCACTAGTCTGCTCTGTTACTCATGATAACCATCCACCCTGCTTAAAATACTGTTAGGATATCATGTAAACCATGATATTTAAACAGCATTAATATAGTTGGTATTTATTGTACAGAAACCAACAAGCTGTATCTTCCTGGGCAGTAGAGAGATAAGCCTTTTGTTCCCAGATATCTTGTTCTCCAGTAGCAAGTGGATATCCCGATGAGAGTATGGTTGGGAACACGGGTGCAGTGCAGCAGCCATGTTAAAAATATCTCAGTTACATAAGCTTTTATGGTTGAAGTTTTCCAAGGACGTGCATTTGAATTCTTTTCCCTAGTCATGTTTCACACATCTCAATTTAACTTGGTTTCCCATGGTAGCTTCAGCGAAAACACAGAACAAGCATACAGGCAAGAATGTACAAGAATACGTTCATCTATTTTTTGAGTTTAACAAGATTAAGTGAAATGAATTTTTCTCTCAATTGCCTCACAGAGACTATCTATCTGTCACATAACTCACAGATGACTGAAATTTAACTTGAAATTTTTGTGGTTCTTACTATTCAAGCCACACCTCACAAACAGATACACAACTGAAACATGGGCTAGACCCTTTCTGTTCTTCTTATAATCTATAAGAGAATACTAACTGAGATTACGGAACATCCCCTGCCTATGACACAGATCCTTTTTTTCAAATCTTCAGAGCCATAGCACTGCCTTTTATAAAAAGTACGTGTGTTTGAGTTTACGGAACACAATGAAAAAGCTTAAATAGAAGAAAATTTCACTGTTGAAGTTCTTCAAGCATCATGCAGTGCATGATCACAGGATATTATCAGCTGTGCTCCTAACCCAGTTAACAAACTGCGTGTGAAGAGTGTGTACTGCACGTATAGAATCATGAAAGGGATACATCACTGTTGGCCCATGAAACGTGGTTGTTACATTACCCATGTCAGTTTGTGGCCTTGTTCAGCAGGACTTTTTCCCTATGCTGTGCTAGTGAAGAAAGAAAAATACCTTGAAGCTTCTAACAGCACTTTTGATACCTATTAACTATCCTTATTTAAGGGATGCAATACATGTAAGGACATTTGCCCCACTGTAAAAGCTGGGCTTACACCCACTTTATCAAAGAATTGGCACAACTACTGATTTTAACTGATTCAGGATTATATGCCAAATATTACAGTTTTGTGGTGTATTTGGTCAATAAACAGGGTTTCTGAGCTTCTCTCTTCTGGCTTTGCAAAGTCTTTGTTCCTTTTAGATAGTCAGGAAGCTTGAAAACATACTATAAAAGCCCCCACCTCCCACACATTTTGCAGTAACTCAATAGCCAAGAGGTGTTTCCAGGTTGCTTCTAAATGCGGCTTAACAAAACGTCCTAGTAAAGGAAGGTTGATTTAAGGGAGTGAAATATTTAAGAATTAGACATATACTAATTTGATCTGATCAGTTTCCATCAGTCCATATGACATTTACCAGGCTAGTATACTTAAAACAGTACGAATGAATGTTCTGTTCTTTCCTGAATTTCAGGTTAACATGAAGAGAATTGTAGATTTCCACTGAAGTCCTTGAACATACATTATTTTTAACCACTACACTTTCCGAAAGAAGTAATTTATAATAACCAAGGAAGAGTCTAAAGTCCATTTGAGAAGAAGATAGTCATACATGCATAGTATGAGGTGATTGTATTTGAAAGTTTTATTTACAGGATGCTATTCCCAGCCCTTTGACATCTCTGGTGACAATACAGTACACTTTAGAGTGCAAATCTGCTCTCTAGTGGCAAAAAAATACCACACCAACTTTACAGAAAAATCCTTAGTCAATCCTGATGTCATGTCATGTCAAATGTCCTGATGTAAAGTTGCTTTGCAAGACTGGCTAATAAGGGGGGTGGGGGGGGAAGTAATGAAATAAACATTTAAGCAACTGAAACTAGGAGTGTGTAACTCTGTTTAGATCTGATAATTCTAGTTAATTTCTCTGGCAGTACTTGATCAATCTTCTGTAATACTGACTTAATGTATCTTTGAGGTAGGTTGAGCAACTGTAAGAAGAAATTTAATAAAAAAGAGCTAATTTACTGCTGATGTGAACTGTGCACGTTTTTATCAGCTTCAAATCAGCAAGCTTGAAAGCTTGTAGGACTGGAATGTCAACTCTCAATGCACATACATACGATCACCTATCAGTAACATTTCTTTCCCTTTAAGCTAGGAAGTAATGATAGAAATAGGAGACAGCAATGTCATTAGATCATTTAAATAATTTCCCAGTTACATCTTTACTTGCATAAGTTTTCAAGAGGGACTTCAAGAAAGACTGGGAAGAGATATTGCACAATTGAATTTACAGAGTCTACTGATTTCACTTTGGAGACCTGTAAACCTTATTATTAACCCCCGAAACCATGACTGTGTTTAGATTAGGCTGAGTAGTACAACCTTTTCTAGCTTTTCAGCCACTTCATTCTTCATTTTAGTAATTCACACATAAATGTGTGTTCACTTATGATTGAACTACAGTAGAATAGCTAAATTGGCCATGACTCCCACATGTCAGTAATTGGCTGAAATGCATACAGTGATTGAGGAACGAACTGCCAGTTTCTAGTCCGGGAAGCAAAGGCTACCCAAAAGCGACCGTTTTAATATGCAGAAGTTCAGCACCAGCTAGGTGTGCATTTTCAACCGGGGGCACACTGATGAGAGTGATAACCAGTTCTGCTATAGCCTCCAACATACCTCATACTTGAGAGCATATTGGCAGTATAAAATTGAGTTTTATGAGGACTTAAGAGGATTTAAGTGACTTAAGAAATATTCGGAGTGCTCCTTATATGAATGTATTTGTACAATATTTGGTGGATTTCTCAGATGTTCAGTAAAAGGCTAAGAAGAGTGGAAAAGGAGTAGCTTAACACACAAAATGAGGCTGCATTTCATTACAAACAGAGCCCTTTTAGACTTTCTTAATTGCCAGCATCCAAATCTGAGAAGATAATGAAGACCAACAACTTTTGGAAACTCTCTTTTTAGGTACTGCAGTGAAAGGTTTATATCAGTTGAAGTCCCAACTCTGGATTTTCAAGACAGGAACTCATTCAGAATTATAAATGCACAGCTGTGTTTTTAATTCACTGCTTCACAGCTGTAGTTTCCAATAATTATGAGATTACTACTGATATAACCTGGTGCTTTTAGGAAGTATTGGGTCAGACATAACTTGCACCACTTTCAAATGACTTGAGAAAATAGAGGCAAAGCAGTGTTGCTTACAGAGTGCCTAACTGCAGAAATTGCTCAAAGGATCCTTGGCTAATATTTCGCAGGAGGTCAAAGAGAAAATTAATCAGTGTGCTAGAAGATATATATATATGCAAACTAAACTTTTATTTGGGGAGAAAACTGTCATAAGACATTTGTATTGGACCTGGGAGGGTGAGGGGTGATCATCAAAAAGCAGAAACACTGAATACTGGAGAAGGAAGGGAAGGCCTCGTGGTTAAGATAACAAGCCTCACAGCAGGACTCAGGAATGAATTACTAGCCACAGGCAGAATGTAGTGCAGTATGTCAGATACAGGAATGATATTTTTCCAGTGAAACAGTGTCAGCATTTAGTCCTTTCTGGCTTGATCTTCCTCCTTCTATTAGTTATTTTAAATTTTTAGACTGTTATCAAAAAACTACTCTTGACAGTATAATGTAATTGGCAGTTTGATCAAGGCTAAAAGATGATGGTTTGGCGGCATTCATTGCTTTAGGACATTCAGGTTTACTGTGTTATAAGAAAATACTAAGCATGTTTCATATGGATGGAAAACTCTCCTGACCATCTAACCCTGAAAACTGGGCCTAGAATTAGGTAACAGCTTGATTTTCATCCTGGTCCCCTCTCATTACCAAAAATGAAATTTAGCAACTGCAATTTTTTTTTCCCCCACATTTCCTTACCCAGATAAAATTTTTACTAGTTCCTTGAGTAGAATGTGGATCAATAGTGCTAAAAGGAAAAACATCCCAACTCTCCTGTTCCTGAAAAAAAAACCAACAAACCAATCTGCACCACTCCCCAAAAAAACAACCAAACAAAAAAACAAACCAAAAAACCCCCAACCAATCAACCAAAAAAACAAAACCAAACCAACCAACCAACCAAAAAAACCCAGCAATGAAAACCAAGAAAAACCTTTAGTTTATATTAAATTTACATGCATTAAACATTCAATAAGTGCTTGTGGGCCAACTGCTATGACTTGGATAATAAAAAACAGGTAATGAATAAATTATTCTTCACAAGTTAAGCTCTCCCTTAAACAGTGTATTACCCTACAACTGCAGCATAAAAGCTTTCTGCAACATCAGTGCATCTTTCCATTTCAGCACCTTGCAATCCCCCTCAGAAATCACCTGGATAAGACCACCTTTCTATTGCTTCTGTGTTCTCACTCAGCACCTGTCCCCATGGTGTCTGAGCTCCTGCTAGGGCTTAAAACAGCGTGGCTAACAGCTGCCATATGTTGTTTGTACTCTCATCCTTCCCCCAGGGAGGAAACGTGCCGTAGAGTTCTTTTTTCAAGAGGATTTGCTTTTGTTGGTTGGTTTTATTTTGTTGGGTTTTGGGGGGGTTGTTTTGTTTTGTTTTTTGTAGCACATGTGGAAATTAACTTATGAGAGCTTTGGCCCCCCAAAAAGGGAAATTCATTCAGAGTCAGGCTGACAAACATCGCTGAGTCAGCAAGGTTCTCTTTGTGGGTGGCAGAGCTCACCTCAAGAGCATCCTCACTGCAGCTGCCATATTACTTTGTGGTCTGTCCCCACCCATAGGAGTGTCAGAGATCAGCCCCCAAACCCCTCGGTTTCATGTGGAAATCCAGGGATGCAGAATTACCTCAGTATTACAGGTACTTGGTGCAAGGCACCAAGCAGTGACATGTTCAATTTCTGAGCAGTATTAAGGTTAAGACCTATGTACAGATCCATGTAGGCTAATAGTATGGTATATGCAACTTCCTTCTATCATTGATGACTCATCTTACCCAGGAAATACACTTAATCACAGCTACCACCTAACAAGATTAACACCTAGCAAAGAGGGGGTGTGTGGTGTCCTGAATCTTCTCCTACACTGTTTTGTGGTTTTAGTTTTTTTGTTTCGGTTTGTTTTTTTTTTTAATTTTAAAAAACAGAGCCAGTCCATATAATTCAGAGCATAAGCATCATCTGCACATTTTTTCCTGATCCCTGTGATTATTTTGCTTAGCCTTCTCTGAAATTGCTTTAGATAGCTAAGCTTTAATGATTCCTGACTGCCACAGTATTTTCATCAGTAAAGCACACGAAATGTTTTTGAAATTGTGACAGTGAATACACTGACTATGTGTAACACTGGAAAGTCAAAAGATATTTGAAAAATCCCTTTTAACATCTTAGTTTTGTCTTTACAGTAATTTGTTTGTCTCTTGACTTTTAGGTTAAATGCCCTTATTAATAGGAATACTCTCACTGATAGGAAGTGCACTTTCTTAGCCCCGCCCCCCAAGAGTAAATACCGTTAAAAAAGAGAAATGTATATCTGAAAAAAATTACAGCAGCTAATGATAGACACCATGGTATAGATTTTCCAAATGGAAAACTAACATAACTGTGGCATCTGAAAGTTATACAACTACAAATAGATGAGGTGCCAGGAATAAACAGCATAAATAATTGTTCCAGTGAAATATCAGTGTGCCCCTATCTAAAATCCCTCTGACAATCCCTCTGACAGCACCCTTTCCATGCTGAATAGATTTAAGAAAAGAAATTTCTCAGTATTACTGTTGCCTTTTACCCATTGATATATTTGCTAGGGACTGATAACTAATTTTATCCAAATCACATATACTTTATAAATAAAGTGATGTGATGGGACCATCACCAGGTCAGACCCAAACTTCCTGGTCCTGCTGTTTACCCACAGCACACAAGTGTTCCATAAAGGAGTCCTCTAGGGTTAGGCTATCACCCTGCTTGGCTGAATGAAAGGGCCTTCAGGATTTTTAGGGACTACAACAGTTATACCGAAGAACATAACCATCACTTCAAACAGCTGCTGGAGTGGGTGAGCAAGCCATTCTTACAGCCCGGAGGTAAACGAATCAAATAAGATCTGGTTTTCCAGCTACCCCATCATGCCTTCTTGCTGCCCTTCCCTAACACACACACACAAAAAAAACCAAGCACACACACACACACAAATCCTCAGATCTTTCCCAGAGTCTGGCGTAAACGAGTGAGGTAAGCATAATGACCTCTGTCATTTCTACTTCTCTACAACACTACTGCATGAACCCTAGTGTCAACTGGCTTCAGTGCATTGCCTCTTGCTGGCAGCAGATGTCCTCTTGCAGCCATCACTCCGCATTTGTAAAAAAGGTTAGCAGTGGCCAAATTACATGAACAGTTTTCATCTGCTGAACAGCATATTTTTTTTACTTCACTTATCTTGACAAAGGTCTGGGAATATGCAAAATATGTTGCTTCTATGTTCTTGTAAATCAAGACTGAAGAATCAACAGAAAATATCAAAATTCTGTGAATCTCAATTAATTTTTACTTCACGCTTTCAAAGAGAAAATTAGGATGATGATTCTTAGTTGACTTTGTCAATTTGCCACAAAAATCATAAGGCAGTCCATAAAAGACACTCCCCTGCAATTTCTTGGCTGTGATGTAAATACATTTCCCCTCTACACAGAGCTTGTTTTTTGTAAATGGGCACCTAAATGTCCATTTTCAGATCCCGGTTTTGGCAGGTTAGAGGTCTAAACCAGAAAGCAAGTAAAATAACTGGTAAATTTTGGATTTGATGTCTTGTTTTTGACCCTGCATTTCTGAGGGTAGCAAAATTCATTTCTGAGTGTGCACTACTTTACATATGCATAAGTTTACAGCTTTGGATACTTGAACAGTACTGCTTTTCTAAGTTAGTGGGAGTGGCAGTAATCCTCTTGAGCCAGTTACAGTAGACAGCCACTGTTAGCTGTAAGAGCTACTTCGGCGGGGTTACAGAAATTTACACCAGTGACCAAGAATTGCTTTAGTGGCAGGATCTCAGGATCTCGCCAATAATTATGTTATTTCAAACCCTGCAATGTACTTTTGCAGTCTTAAGGAAAACAATCTGGTACAGAAGTTTCGCACAAGTTTTTCTATGAGGCAATACAAGTGTGGTTAGGGGGAGAAAGGGCCTTGTTTCTGTAGCTAGCCACACATGTCCAATTTTGGTTAAAATATTTAACAGAAAAAACACTTGGAAAATGTACTGTAATTTTGCAAATGGTTTTTACACATTTGTTTCTCCATATGGAATAAAGAAATGTGTCTGGGAATGCTAGTAACACAACTCCAAATTCTTATTGTCTTGCTCACTTCCTGATGAGATCCATACACAAAAAGCCTTGAAATACAAATCGACTGTACGAACTCCTGTTGCATAAGCCACCCATTTCATGACAAGATTGTTGGGCAATTTAACAATGTACGATTTTCGTTTCACCAGCTGCACTTGGAGCAGAAGGAAATTCAGGTAATGTTACAGCGTCACAAAACTGAACACAGAAATCAAGGAACCACTGAAGGAAAAATGCCACAGAAACTACCTAATGGTTTACTTTCCTTTCTACATAAATGCAGATACGATCCAAATAATCAAACCAAGACTTTTTACCCTCCGGGTACAGAAAGAACTAAGGTTTGCTTAGAAGTATCTCTAAATGTTCTCAATGGTTTTGTCTTTTTGATGAGAAATAAATGCATTATTGAAAAACACAGCAAACCTACCAGGATAGAAAGCAATTGGATTACATTACTTCCTGGTTTTGATAGCAAGCATCAGAGCTGATAAAGTTGATCAGCTTCTTTGCACAGAAATTTAGCAGAAAGTGTCTTTTTCAAGAATGAAGCATTTATCAGACTTTTCTTCCCCTCCCTCAATAATCAATTATTTGCATTTGCATCAATCAGTGGTCTCTGTTACAGATATTATTCGGAGAAAGTAAGATCTCATCTCACCTTCTCTATTTGATAACTGCCCAAATAGTGAACATGTTTGTCCTTTCCTGCCCCTTGGAAAAATAAATCAGAGTCTGTGGAGAATTGTTCTGTTTTGTTATTATGTTTAAGCAAAGACCAACTGATTGTAAGCTGCTTTATCATCTTACATGTTAATTAAGACTAGCATCATCTTTTCAAATAATCAGTCAGAATATAACCCAAGAGTACAGAAATAAAGGTCACAAAGAAGAAATAGTAACTGAAAACTATCTTGCTTGTTTTCCAAACCAAAAGGCACAAGCTAGGCAAGCTCCAGTCCACTGCATTTCTCAGAAAACTGTTCTAAGACGTCACCTGCCCTATTTTTAATATGAATTCTGAAGTGAAACAATGGTATAAATGGGAATTTATATTTAAAATATCCTAGCATAATAGCTGCAAAATTGCAACCATTTTCTTCAAGGGAAAAAAAAACTATTACAATAATAGAACAATTAGGAGATTATTCAGAAGGACCGCAAGCTCAGTTGTGCCAGTTTTTTCACTTGAAACTGCACACTAGCTTCAGCATCTGATGTAAACAATTGCATGTAGCGGAATTGTCTTCCAGTGCAAAGACCTAACAGAAGCAAAGCTACAAAACCATTAAGTGTTTCACAATGCTGAAGAGTGCACTGGGAAATTCTGAAAAGCTTCAAAAAACAAGTTACTCTTTGATTCCAGTAGACTTTCACTCAGATTTTCTGAGGTGTCACAAAGATCAGAATCTGTCTTATAAAGCCACCACCATTCACCCATTAACAAGGACGGTGTTGTTGTCTCAGTACCGTTTTCGACCCTACTGTTCAGGTCCCTCTGAAAGACACATTTCAACAATTACTTTTTGTGGTAAAAGTGTGCAGAGGGTTTCTCAATCACTTTATTTCCTGGCATTATCATTTTATCCAGTTTATTTTATCTTTTAAATGTCAATTGCTTACAAGTACCTAGTTTTGTGAAACGTTTAGAGTGACCGTGGATGCATAATAATTGAGAACAAAGTTTGTATTTCACTAATAGGATACGAAACAGCTGATGAGTAGGTAACTACGTTTTTACTCAGGGCTTACTCAGGTAAAATCATACAGTTTAAAAGCCAGGTAAGAATTTCAGAGCTTTAAAGAACATTGCTCTATCAATTCAAAAATGTTTCCAGCCACATCTGTTCTGAATTCATAGCAGTTAAGTTGCAACTCTCTGGCTAGCAAACATATGCAAGGTGTTGCCTGTCAGACTTGACTAGCTCTGCCAACACATGCACACACGTTTTACTCATAACCACAAAGAATTTCAGCTTGTGTTCTGGTATGTGTTACATGGATCTGTAAACAATACAGTGCCTTTCTGTGCTCCAGGAGACTGGCAAGAAGGACGAGTTGGCAAAGGACTACTTTGTGTTTTTCTGGCTGAAATTTAGTTGCTTCTTTTACATGCAGTTTCACAAATATATCTTCCAGGAGCCAGCTCCATGCATTAAAATGTTGAAGTTACCATAACTTTTCAAACTTCTCTCTGTTCTGACAACGCCACCTGAAGTCTTTTGTTTCTGAACTCAAGTATGCTAGTAAGAGTTTTACAATCACATGCTTCAGACTACAGTGTTACCATTCAAATGCAGTATGACCTAAAGAGCAAAGGAGTTGAACCGAAAAAAAACAACCAACCAAACAAAAAAGCTCTGTTGATATTGGTAGAAGGTGTCACAGAGCCAATGAGCGCATTAGTAATCAATGCTTGCTACAGTCAGCACAATGGAGTTACTGACAGCACTGAATATTCTGCAGACCTGAGTGAAGAAATCCAGTCATTAAGGAGAAAAACAAAGATTATGTTCTCATAGACAGCTCAACCTGCTCTCAAAGCTCCCGGAAACGGTTTGTGAAGATTTACAGCTTGCTTAGAACTTGAAATAAACATTCAGCCTGAGGATGTTAAGACAGCATGGAATACTAAAATACTTTAACACCTCACGTTGTTACATGGATATAAGAAGCTACCAGAAATTCGAGCTATGTCCACCACATTGAAGGTATTATCAAGAGATGCTTTTGCCTTCACCAAAATCTGCAACTATTTGCTGTCATTCCATTCTTCCTAAGAATGAACAAAAGGTGAACAAAAATAGTGACTGCACAGAGCACAACTTCATGCCAGTTTTGATCTGAGTTCTGCAATATTGCAGGCCTGAAAATGTTCAACAGTTCTTTTCTACTTTTCATCAGAAAGATTTGTTGGCAATTAACTGTGGAAGAATGAGGAGGATAAATCTGTTGCTAATCTTTAAACATGATCTGCTGCCTGAATGGATTTACCATTCATTCAAATTTAAGACTAAGAACTGGATCTGTGGTACTTGATCCAAAGCCAATTAACTATGGCTGGTTCTAGAAGATAGGTATATATTGCATTTATTTGTACCAGAAGGACAAAACTGCCATTTTAATCTCAAAAATTCAGCTTTAGACCCAGTACACACTGTTCCCATAAGGTTCATTGCATCTGGAGCACACTCTAAACCTGGAATTTTGGGGAACACTTACAGCCACAGTCCAGAGCAGGAAAGAGCTTCTCTCTGATATGGACACAATCTTTCAGAGTCTCTGCGTAAGATCTCTTTTCAAACTGAAGTAGGAGATAGCCACTTACCTATAATATCATGACTTTGTAATTGCCTATTCATCTGCCTATTCTTTGCAGGCAAATGAAATCTACAGTACACACTGCTCCATTAAAAAAAATAATTGATTGAATTATCAGTATCTGACTAGAACAACCAAATCCTTACCTCCATCTAGGACTCAAAGTGTACTGGTACCCTCACAACTTTAAATGGGCAGATTCATGCTCATTTTTTTTTTTTTTAAATGCATCCTTTTTTAAGGCATCTGGTTGCAACTATGAGAAGCGACTGTTGCATACACCACACTTCCATGCTTCTCAGTACTGTAATGTCAAAGGCTCTGTCCATCAGAATAACCTGCAAATGATGGTTTCACTGTTTGTTGTTGTAAAAGCACTCATTAGAGACCCCATTTTTATGTAAGACAGCCAGTGGGTAACCATACTGTAAAAGTAGAGGTATTTATACAAACCAGTGTGACCTTTATGTAACCACACAGAGATTAAAGGGCTATTCAGGCTGCATGAGAGACAGCATTTTACCTCATCAGAGCATGAGAAGTATAGTTCTTCACCATGAGCGTGGTGAAGCACTGAAACAGGTTTTTCCCAGAGAACCTGTGGATGCCCACACCTGGGAGCATTCAAGGCCAAGTTGGACAGGGCTTTGAGCAACCTGGTCTAGTTGGAAGGTATCCCTGCCCATGGCAGCAGGGCTGGAACTAGATGACCTCTGAGGTCCCTTCCAACCTAAACCATTCTGTAAAGTCCTTCTTTAAAATATCTATTACAAAATAGTAAGTACGGAAAACACCACTGACAAGAAAGCCCCTTAGACATTTTGTTTTAGACTGCAGTCCAAATCTTCAGGTCAATAAGATGAATTGACTCGGGGTTAATATCCCTTTGCTTTTCTTCTAGTTTCATTCTCAAGAGATGAGGCCTACATGGTGGTTGTTAAACGAGGTATGGAATGTGAACCTCTAGAGCCAAACCTCATGAACTTCTGTTGGCCACCTTACCAATGGATGGCATTTATGCCAGCTGTGGTTTTATTTTTCATCTTGCAGGTCATGAGCTCTAACTTGTATATGGTGCATGTTATGTGTGTTACGTAAAATTCATGCCTGATTAGTCCATTAGAACATTTTTTAAAAAATAGCTTATGAAACTTACTTTTCAGCTTAGAAAAAGTCAGTCTGACATGTCATTCTGCACACACATTAGAAGAATTGAAGAACACAAATTCCTAGCTAATCTATTTAATAGAGTGTTCACGTTTCTAAAAGAAATGAGATTTAAACTGACACAGCGTGGAGTGCTGTTTGGACTAAGGTTTTGAAGTAAAAGGTAGACATCAGTTCAGCTGCATATTGAGGCAGGGGAGAGAAACAGCTGACTGACCCATCTATTTTCTTCTGCAGTACAGACAACCAGCCCAGCAGAAAGTTCTGGGCTGCAAATCCCCAGCCTGAATATGTCTGAAGTCCCTAATCAGAAATACACGAGATTTATCACACAGGATACAAAATCTAGCTCTGCAACAGCAATATTGCAACACCACATGTGGGTAACTGTGTCTCTACAAGGCAAACACTCCCATTTAAATTAGCGTCTGTTCTGCTAGTGGTCCCAGCAGCCTGGCTGAGCAGCTCTTACAAGTTTCTAATACAAGTTTTCTCTAGTCGTCACAGAACTGGGCCTATCTGGTGTCAGTTCCATTTAAAGACACCTAGTTCTGCCATGCATAGGAAACTTAGGTGCTGAGTGCAGTGCTGCCAAGCCTACATGGGGAAGAGGCACTAAAAAGAACCATGAGCAGAAGACCAACTGCTGTGCCCACATTCATCTCTGTGATAAATTATATTTTCTTCCAAAGGTCCACCTTTGGCCGAGTATGCTTTAAAAAGAGGACTTTGACCCTCATACACAGTTAAAGCAGTCATTAACTCACAACAGTTGAGGTCTAATTTGCTCCCCATCATATGCCAGGAAAACATCACGACATTTCCACTTCATGCTACTTTGTCACTACAGTTGTTCGGGGTGCCATGGTACAGTTTGGATAGATAGAATGCAGCAGTGCTCTGGCCAGTAGGTACCCTTACTCCTACACAAAGCTTGTGTCAAAGGTTGCAATATCCAGATGTTTACCAGGCAGATCTAAGTCAGGTTTCTGCTGGTGAAGTTAATGCAGAGCTAATTCACTATAAAACTAGGATTAAGCACATTTCCAAGATGCAGTGGTGCATGGCTTGAGATAACACAAAATTTATCCTGCACTCTGCTTGCCTTGTGAATAATTACTCCTTTGCACATCAGGTAAATTACAGAACTTGATATTCAGGTTCTTCTTGGCACTTGCACAGGACTCTTGCAACATCTTTCTGCTTCCCACTAGGAGCTGGGACACAATTTTTCAGCTTAATGCTAAGCTTCCAACTGACTTCGGACATTTTCTGTGCTTGCTGTCAGCATCATCTTTGTTGAGCATTAGGTTTCAAGACAACAAAAACTAATAAAGACTAACTAGAATCATCCTGCTATTCTCCCTGTCAGTACAGGATTGCTTTCCCAATGCTTGCTTTATTTTTTTGATTATTTTTTGAGGGTAGCCACAGAGCCAACAAGTTATAACTAGGCACACTAAAAACACAATCATATAAGCTAACCTTTCACCACCCAGAACATCTGAGAATGGTTGCAAACACTCCCTTGTGTCCCTAATCTCCTTAGCCATCATCCCCCTCTGTGTGTGTGGTTGGAGAAGGCAGGGGGAAGTAAACAACTCTCAGGACCTTTTCCCACCAGTTCCCACATTTCTCTTCCCACCATGCCCTCCACGTCCTTATCTCCAGTGCAGCAATACCAGTAGGATGGCAGCAACCACAGTTATGTGTCATTTCCTACTGCCATTCTTTTGCCTCCCTAGT
Source organism: Pampusana beccarii (assembly GCA_013399365.1). Classification (NCBI taxonomy): domain Eukaryota; kingdom Metazoa; phylum Chordata; class Aves; order Columbiformes; family Columbidae; genus Pampusana; species Pampusana beccarii. The sequence goes on along the minus strand of VWYH01001133.1, from coordinate 3,498 downwards.
TGATAAAGTACCAGGTCGAAAGGAGCTGGCGGTGAGACCCAAGAGTGCAGAAAGAGGGTGGACATCATTCCCTCACTTCCACTTCCAGCTGCTACTATGTCTCAGACTCGACAGAGTAAGAATGAAGAAGCCAGAGGAAGAGCTAATAGAGCAAAGAGGACCAAAGATAACTGGCACTCGTTACCTTGGTGATATTTAGGAAAAAGAAAAAAAATCCTGATAGCCATACCAAGTCCTGCTTTTCTGTTTCTGAAGTGACGAGAGAACAACCGCAGATAACTGGCAAGCCAGCATTGACCCAAGGGAACTGAGCTGGGAATTCAAAGCAGAGTGTGGGAAATAAGTGGGTTAGTGAGGAAGGTCCAGAATAAGAACAGTTTAGGAATATTGTGCAACTGGAGGATATAGGGTGATGACAAAATTTTACACTTACAGAGCAGGAATTTCCACAGTGCACTATCTCAATAGCTTTTTTTAAGGAATTTAAGTTCAGAGATAGGCTCTCTGCTTTCTTTCCAGCCATAAACTGCCAATGCAAAGGATTTCTCCCTTCACCTCCTCCTTTTTTGCTGTCAGAAGTATAGCAGCCTTAAATAATTAACAGCATTTGTGTTGGAACAATGAAATTGCTGAACAATAGGGATAGCCTCATTACTACGACAGACCCAGCCCTATGCTAATCCAGACCAGGAACTCTGAATTCACTGCCAGAAGAATTACTAGTTAGTACATTATTAACTACACCGCACTTCAAGCTGGAAACAATTCATCCAGTGTTTCACAAAGTCAATACACAGATATGTCAGACATTGAAAGTCAGAATCTGATCTTGAGAGCAGGGATGTAACTTACTCTGCAGCCCACCAAGATAACTAATGTGGCCCACTCTTCTGGGGACAGTTTGGGACTGGAATGCATACCAGACACATTATTTGAGGCTAGCAGTAGCAGCCGTGTCCCAAGAGCCCAAGACTCCTCTCCATCACAATGCAATGGGCACAGTACTACTTAACAGCAAACAGAATAATCTTCATGCAGCTAAAAAACAAAAGGGACATTTATTGTCTCTGTCTTGACTTTTCAGATAGCCTCAAACCACATTTTCTCTCTTCACTGTGTGGAGCCTGGAATTTGACAAGTGTACCATTAAGTTCTGAAACTCGGGGAGAAGATTAACTATTATGCATTTCAGTCAGCATGAAAGTGAAGTTCACTGATTTTAACCATCCACTACCGTAAAACTATAACTTATGTTTGCTTGTAGTTAGCCACAGCACCCAAGGTTTTCACTGTCATGTGTTCAATCAGCTGCTGCCGCAGGTTCCTCTTCTCTAACCACGGTGAAGACCAGTGAGTGAAGCCACAAGGGGTACAGCTCCACAGTACTCTCCCAGAAGACCATCAGAAACCCTCCACAGCTGTTTAGCTCCAGTGAAGCATTTCCCAAACACGTCCTGTAGCAGCAATGTCCTTTGTTCCCTTTGCATCAAGTGCCGCCTCACTTTCTAAGCCAACTTTTTTTCCAGCTCCCCCTCCTCTCCATTGCTCAAGTCCCACACAGCTGTGCACAGGGATTCAGCCATGTCCTCACACTCAAGTGCAACTGTGCACAGTCTTCACCACCTATCTTTTTCTCCACGGGGTTTATGCCTCCCCAACAGTGCTCAGCTTTTACGGCTGTTCACTTTTGCAAGACTCCTAAAGCCGTAATTTCTCTTATGTTATTTCACTCATTATTTCCACCGTACTCTGGTTTTCCCATTGCCATTTGTTAGCCGTGTATCAGAACAACTGCCTCTTACAGCAAGGAAGCCACCAGCTGCAGGTGTAGAGGCAGCGAGCACCCTGTGTACTGGCGAGGTACCAGAGCACAGGCTCTGCCCCTCAGCCAGTGCCCACCTGCGGCCGCAGAAGCCAGCAGGTGTGGAGAAAGCAACACCAAAATTACACCGGCACCTTCAACAAGCAGGGCCAGGCCTGAAATTTAGTGAGGAACTACGCACCGATGCACCCAACTTCATCTTCCTACGGAAGTTCAATTTATAGCTAATTTCATTCATTTAACACTGAAGAAGGCTTTTCCCAGTTCGGCCTTGCTCTCTGAACCGGGCCGCCAGAGCAAGCAGCAGTTTGGGGAGAGGACGGGAGCAGAAAGTGTGGAGTCACCCACGCAGGACCGCGGGACGGCCACGCTGCCGCAGAAGGCGTTTCATTACAAACCACCGCTACAGAATTTACGAAAAGCGGCCCCAGGCCCGCGCCTCCCCCCGCGCCTCCCCCCGCGCCCTCCGTGGCGCTGCCGGCCGTTAACCCACGGCCCGCCCCGCCCGCGCGCGGTAACGTGCCGCCTGCCCCGCTCCGCCGGGCCAGAGGGGGCGCTCTCTCTGGCGGCCGCGGGCC
>VWYH01001122.1:0-33988 GCA_013399365.1 Pampusana beccarii | reverse complement strand
AAGATGATTAAGGGAGTGGAGCATCTCCCTTATGAGGAAAGGCTGAGGGAGCTGGGTCTCTTTAGTTTGGAGGAGACTGAGAGGTGACCTTATTAATGTTTATAAATATAATAGGGGAGTGTCACGAGGATGGAGCCAGGCTCTTCTCAGTGGCAACCAATGATAGGAGAAGGGGTAATGGAATCAAGCTGGAACACAAGAGGTTCCACTTAAATTTGAGAAGAGACTTCTTCTCAGTGAGGGTGATGGAACACTGGAACAGGCTGCCCAGGGAGGTTGTGGAGTCTCCTTCTCTGGAGACATTCAAAACTCACCTGGACACCTTCCTATGTAACCTCATCTAGGTGTTCCTGCTCCAGCAGAGGGATTGGACTAGATGATCTTTTGAGGTCCCTTCCAATCCCTAGCATACTGTGATACTGTGATGACAGGAAATTCAAAAGCTAAAGCTAGTTCAGACTTAGTCATGGAGCTTTATATGGCAGAAGAGCCAATATTAGCATTATTAGCAGAACCATGTGTTCTGGCCCCATTTTTTCAAGTTTTCAGTGATCTGCCAGATTACTGGTTACCAGACTTAGCAGGAGATAAAACCAGCACGTTACATTCTGGGGAGTGACTGCAAACTCTTGCTATATGGAGAAGCAGAGAAGAAGCAAAGGAATGTAAATTAATCAACCTTCTATCATTCAGAGAATGTCTGGTGTTAAAGATTGAATTTTGCAGGATTTTGTAAAGAAAGGGAAAAACTGTTCAAAAAATTCCTCCAAGAATACTCGAAGAACTGTGTCTTCTTGCTCTTAAGATTAAGGACAAGACTTTTCACTGAAGAATAGTGCTGTACCTCTATTGGAGTCAATGATAATACATTGATTTATAAGAAATGGTCATTCATTATGCTTTGCTAACAAATGAAAATCATATGAGGTGTCCTGGTTTTGTTTAAAACAAGACCAGTTCTCTTTTAGTGAATTTTCCTTTAAACTAAGTTCTTCTAAGTAACTGCACTTTTCTGAAGTTGGCTGCATGTTTTTTTAGACACTGATTGCTCTGGAGCGGATAACAGTAGCAACGGTATGCAGAAGAGGCCCAGGTTTAGACTTATAGCTATGGAAGCCAAGGTTGCTGATAAATTTTTCACATTGCGTGGGTGAGAGGGGTGTATTTGCAAGGAGGGGTGAACAGAACAGGTGATCAAAATTGACCAACCAAGTATTCCATCCTGTATACGCCATACACCATATAAAAGTGAGAGATCATGAGAGTCTCACTCTCTTTGACCATGGCCAGCATCTGAAGAGGACACTGCCAGTTCTGCTTGTGACCCTAGGCCCAGTTTCAGGCCCTGCATCTCTTAATCCAGTTCCAGTTTGCTGTGGAGTTTAGCCTAGAACTTCTGGGTACCTGCCATGCAGCCGCTGGACCGATGCCAGCTCCGCGACGGGCAACGCTGTTGTGTTATGCTGGGAAATTGAAGATAGGTTTTGTATATTTTGTGTTATTTTCTCTATTTATTAGTACGATTAGTAAAGCATTTTTAACTTTCCAGTTTGAATACGCGTCTCTCACTTTTCCTCCTATTACCTTAGTGGGGACGGTGGGGCATTAACAGAGGGTGTGCCACGGTTTATTGACACCCTGCAGTAAACCTGTTGCTGTATTGTTCCTTACATACCTACATCCTCATTCAACAGAGCCACTGAGAACATGTTTGAACAAGAGGTCAGACAAATTTATGGAAGGGTATGAAAATCTTGTTGTTACTTACATATATTCTCAGAGACTTTCTGTTACTGAAGAATACATTCTAAAAACAGAAAACAGCATCTGTTGGCTTGAAGACTTTTCTGCTTCTGAGTGCTAGAGGAGTATACACTGGGCATGAATTCAATGCAGATTTGGAAGCGCTCTCATTAATAGATTGTGAAAAGACTATGAAAAAATGTTTTCATGTGATTATGTCTTATCCAAAACCCAGAGATGAACTCACTTTCTTTTTCTGTAATGAATTTTCCGAAGTATGTGAAAAGCTTTAAAAGTCTGAAACCCATGTTTGACACACCCTTCGCAGAGACAACATACATGTTGACCAGGTCAGATGGAAAAGTGTTATTCACAATTTTTCCCCTGGCCCCTTAGGCCTCCCATGCAGGTCTATTCTTGCAGCCTTGATTCAAGATGACCCACTTTCCTCAGTGGCAACAAACTTTGCCCAGACATGTCTGGTCATCAGGAAGTTTTTTTCATCTTTTTCAAAAGTCTGGCTGGCTTCTCTGCAGGGTTTCTCAGTCTTTCTCAAAGAAAGGCTCTTTTCCATGCTGGATCTGAATCTGTATGCTGTGGCTCACAAAACTTCTCTGCTGCAGCAGACCCATGGCAAAGAGCACACTCTGGCCAGAGGATGTACTTGGCCTCCTCCTCCTCCTACTAGAGTTTGAACCAAACAAATAACCTGGTAGATCAAGTGTTCATTGGCTCTCACAAGTGTATGCACTGGAAATCTTTCTTCCTTTTGTAGTATTTGTTACAATGCTGTCACGGCAAATTTTGGTACTTTCATGTTAGAATATGACCAGAGTAAAAAGCAAGGCAAGCTATATAAAGAGAAAATATACTGCTTTGGGGATTGTTTTAGTTATATCCCAGTTTCAGGCCTAGTGATATTAAATCTTGTTTTTCGTAAGGAGTGTCTCTATGTGCTGCATGCGAAGTTACCACTCCTGCTGTTTTGTTTGTTTGTTTGTTTTGCAGTAAGGTATACAGCAAGACAAGTCAAACACTAGTGGATAAATTGACCCAGAAAACTGAAGCAGGTGGTTGTAAGCAAGAAGATTCTGTAACTTCAAAGTTACAGAACTTGTAACTTGGCCTTGAACTAAGTTTTCATGTGTGTTTAGCCCCAAACAGCTAAAGGGCTATATCTCAAAAAATATAAAGCAGGTGTACCCCTTTATGACCAATTAATATAAAAAAGAGTAGTTATCATCATTCTCTTTGCAAAGTATAACAAAAATTCTCCACTTTGAATTGCATGCACTCCTAGCAGAAGTTGGACTCATGGTGTCTGTGAAAGATAGGCAAGCTTCTACAACAAGACTGAAGTTCTAGGCAAAAGTTAAACCTGTTTTTTCCTTGGTTGGGCAAATTAAATGTCAGATCTGTGCTATAGCATTTGAAAGATTGAAACCTTATGGGATTTTGAATAAGGTCTTTGGTTTCCAAATGACATAATCCTTCAAAAACACGGTGTCCAACATGTTTTACTTTTCAGGTTAATTGTCTCAATATGATCAACAAGCATTATTTTTCTATATTTTGAAATCTGTATATATGCCAGTATATTTTCTCCTGAAGAGAGTTTATTCTTATATCAGTAACTCCCACATCAGTATCATAACACCAATAATTGCTGTTGTATAAAATATTGGAGTTTTAGGGCAGCATCATACAGAAGACTGAAAAAATCACAGCATTTTTAGATCAACTAATTTCAGTTTCTAGTTGTATTTTACTGATACAAATAGAGGGCTAATAGTGAGCGTCAAAACCCGAGATTCTTTTTAGTACCTTTTGGACTTTCCCATTCTTGTCAAAAGCAATACCTGAATTGCTGGGAAGAATTTAGGTGGCAGTGTTGTTTTCTGATAGGAGTTAGAGGTAGAAAAGTATGAATGGTAGTATCTTTTCTCTTAGTTTTGTGGTCAGAGATCTCATTTCTGAAAGAGTTTGAGAATACAGATATAGAAAGGAAAGAAAGATATAAATTATTTAGAAGCTAGAACCAAAAGCTAAAATTTAGGGAAAAACCTAATATGGATATTTGTAACTGTAGACAGCATTAGCCACTGAATACTTTATCTAAAGCTATAAGCCAGGCGAAAGTTAGGGACTCTGTTTCTGGGCCTGAGTGTGAGCTTCTGTGTCTTAACAGATGTTAGCCTTTAAAAATCAGGTTTTTTTAGTTTTCTTTAAGTTTAACATTAAAAGTCATGAGGCCTTCAGAAAATCAGTTGATATCTTAGGCTTTGAAGAACCATGAAAACTGTGTCTGCTGTATCGTATGCTAATTTTACATTTATTTTTCTACTCTCTTAAATTTTCTGAGACGGTAGGGGTGAAATGATTTTCTCCAAGTAAAGACATTCTGAAAGAAAAATATGGTCTGGTATCTTATATCAGATAATGGTGTTCATTTTTATTTGCCATTACTTGCTTGACTTCTCTGTAGACATTACCAAAATTGTTTTTAATTACGTGTGGTAGAAGAATTGCTAAATTGTGAGGGACCTAAGATGTAATGGAGCAATACTCACAAATATTTGTCAGTTTTGCAAGCAGGCCCCTGTTAGAAGACATTGGGACTTCAACATTGCCTTCAATTCACTGAGAAACAGGTTATTGCATAAAGACAGTGCTTGAAAAAGGTGGCATTAGAGACAGTCTGGTACAAAAGCAAATTTTGTTGTTTATCTACTGAATTGAAAAATCAGGGTGACAGTTCCTGTAGCAAGACTGCATTTTCTAAAGAACTTGAAAACAAAGAAACGCTACAGTTAAACATCATTTCACCAAAGGGAAAACTGAGGAAAGAATCTGTGGAATTTCCCAGTATTTTCTTACTGCATTTTACTTGTTCTGTTATGTGCCAGACACTCAAAAGATGCCTACACTATGTGGCACAGCACATGCTGAGGCTTCAGAGCAAGCTCCTAATGAGCCAATGAATGTCTATGGCAGAGAACTATACCATAGGTCTCAGAAGCAGTACAGTCACGTTAGCCCATGCAGAGTTAAAGCCATCTACTTTTTAACCAAACTGATTAATTTTCAGAGAATACTGCCGCAGTGCTGCTCTGCTCTTGGTCAGTGTAGAAACACCTGGAGCATCTTTGCAAAACAGCATATACAGACTTGAATTTTAGAGGCAGAAGAGCATTTATACTGCTAAGTTTAACTTGCTGAAATTTGGGTAGAGGAAAAGGAAAAAAGGATAATTTTAAGAAGACACCAGCATTTGGAAAGAGAAGAAAGAAGAATGCAAGCTGTATAGAGTCCAAGAATCAGCAGCCACCATGTGACACAGCAACTCTCTCTGCTACATGGTGTTACTCTCCAGTGAGACCGATTACACGTGAATTTACAGTGTTCTACATTGAGCTCCAGGAGCTCCTCCATGTTGCACTCCAAAAGGGTATTGGCTCCAAGCTTCACAGTCCACCATGCCTATTTCTTAGTCACATTCTTCCTGCAAAACAAGGTTGTCTTTAGTGCTTTTGTGTGGTTCAAGACTGTAAATTCGGAGTGCAAACTACCACACACTGACTTCATGTTGACAAGCCCTTGGATTTCTGTAAAAATAAATGTCTATCACACCAGATATTTTGAAACTTTTTCAGGTAGGATTTGAAAGCTTAAAAACAAAATTAAGAAAAAAATACTTCAAAGAGAAGAGAGTAGAAGTTTATTTTTAACTTTTCTGAGATGTGACAACAATTTTAAGTATTATAGAAGGACTTTTTTTTTAATAAATATTTTATCTGTCATTGTCAGAGGTTGCAGGCAGACAAGTATATAGCTGTCTGTAAATCCATTCCACCACTACAAAAAAAGTCCTCTGCTTGAAAGGCACTTGTTATTTGATTCCTGTTTTCTTCCAGCATAGAAATCAGCAAGAATTGTGTATGCCCTGTCTTTTTGGATGAAAGGTCTGCACTGGACTTGTACTAGCCTCTTTCAATAAGCGCAAATAGAACAAGAATCTGCAACAAGGCCTTTCTGCTGACTGTATATCATTTGATATGACACTTGTGGTAAAATCCCATTCTATTTCATACGATGCCAATAGGGTTGCATAGTAGATGTCCAGTCCTTGGAAAAATAAGGTGGGGTCACGTGAAGTGCCATACTTCAGTACTTTACCAGTACTTTTATTTTGTTGAGCAGTTGAAAGAACTAGAGGTTTGTTTCTTGATAGCTGCATGTAGTTCAATGAAGAAGAAGCATTAGTTCAGGATGTCATCTGTTCTTCAACACCACATCTACAGGATGTTCCAGAAACAGTATAGCTGAACAGGTCTGCATTGACAAATGTACCCACCAGATGTTTGCAGTCCTCTGCCTGCACAGAGATATACTGACAGTGATACCAGAGCCTTTTGCTATGGGAACAGTGATTTAACCGCAAGCTTGCACACTTCTTAAATACAGGATGAAACATCAGTTTTCAGCATTTTCATCACAGCAATAAGGAAATAATAGAGCTACGAATGTAGGAGCTAAACAATATACTCTCTGGCTAGATGAGATTTTTGATATTGCAGAAACTGCTTGTTTGTTACATTTGGAGAACACCTATGATATAGTATGTTATGATATTTGTGTAGAAGTGGACATTGAGTTTTTGAGAAAAATACCTACATTACAGCAATACTGTTACCTTAGGAATTTAAAATGAATTCAAGGAAATATGGGCCTTGCTGCAACAATCATGAAAAGGTAAACCCAAACTCATATGCCAATATAAAACTCCCAAGTCACTAACTTGAAACTTTCAAAAAATGGTTACTATAAGAAGTTACTGTGTTTTATTTGGAAGGACACAGTACTTCTAGGACATGTTATTAGCTATTTTTTTCTCCTGGAAAAAATATCTCTGTTCTCCAAGTGCTCTAATTCTGAAATCTTTTTTATTAACTTGTGCTATTTTCTGATTTAGTCATACCTTTAAAATGAGAAAAATTGCACTTTGAAATTGAAATATTCAAACTTTTTTTGCCCCCACATATGAGAATTTTTTTTGTTAAGTTTAAAAAAGGATATTTATGTTCGCTGATACTGATTTTGGATGGCACTAGGTATAATTTCAGCAATTTCACTTTTTCTGTAACTGATCAAAACAAAACATCTTCTGGTTTATTTTTTTTCTATTTTAACTAAAAAGATTCTGCTCAGTCAAGGGATAACCAAGCAATTTCTATTGCTGCACATTCATTTTTTTAATGCATACTTGTCATCACAGAGTTCCTTTGTCTTCTTCCTCATTTGCCAAGAAACCAGTAATTTATAACCGTGAGTTTGAATTAGCATGCTACCTTATAGTTTGCTTTCATTTCAGAACAGTCAGGCAGCAATATATGTTTAACTCTGACACACACACATACACACAGTTACAGCATGAACAGGGAGCACTGGGCACAACCAGGTCATGGATACGTGGATGAGCACTTGACCAAGAAGTTTGCAAACCATGGGTCCCCTGCCCGCCTCACAGGAGCTCAGCTAGGTACAGGGTTTCTTTTAAAAGATGAAAACAAGGAAATTCCATGAAGAAAATACCACTGAAGTTGTACTTAAGGAAGTAAGCAATACTACTTGACAAACCAACCTCTAACAAAGCTTTTGACAGAAATCTCTCTTCTCTGTGGCTGTCAGGTAGACTGAATAAGGTAATATCAGTCTGCACTGGTTGATGGAGACTGCACAAAGTGAGAAGGAAAGGTTGTGGGGCCAAATCCTCCATCTGAAAATGTTTTGAAAAATGAGACTGTATCTGTGATATCATTGGTTCAAAAAAAAAATCCCAAGCAACCAACCCAAAACCCCCAAATCACAAGCTCTGGCATATAAAAAAGTTATACTGATGGGCACTGGAGAAGCCAATATCTAGCAGGAATGACTTACCACTATTTGAAAAGGGATCTATCACAGCAAAAGCATAAAAATCACTCAAACACTTCTTTTACTTCAGTTCTGTGACTTTGGGAAAAGGTTCACAGGAATTCCTCAGCAACAATCGTTTGTATTGACTCCAAAAATCCTAGAATTGTACAGTTTTTATCTTACAACGTAGGAGAGAACCCTGTAAATTTTGCTATTTTGCTTTGCTACTTTTTTTCAGGTTAATGAAATGTATTAAAAAATCTGTAGCATTATAAAAATAATTTTAAAATAAGGGCTATGTTAAAAATACAGTTTAAAGATAGTAAGGACAACAGTTATCTGCATTTTTAGATAATATAAATTTTTTTTGTATACTCTTTCAAGATGGCTTTTCATTATATGAGAGTAGAAGCTATGAGAAATAAGAATTAATAATAATCAAAGCAGTAGAAGCAACAGAAGTTTTATCATAGAATCATAGAAACATAGAATGGTTTTGGTTGGAAGGGACCTTAAAGATTATCTAGTTCCGAACCTCCCACTCTGGGCAGGTACACCTTCTACTAGACCAGGTTCCTCAGAGCACTGTCCAATCTGGCCTTGAACAATTCCAGGGACAGGGCATCCACAACTTTGCTGGGTAGCCTGTTCCAGTGCCTCACCACCCTCATGGTAAAGAATTTCTTCCATATGTCTAATCTAAATCTCCCCTCTTTCAGTTTAAAGCCATTGCCCCTTGTCCTATCACTACATGCCATTGCGAAAAGTGTCTCTCCAGCTTTCCCATAGGACCCCTTTATGTACTGTGCCATAAGGCAGCAGAATATCAGAATGAGAGAATAAAACAGCATATTATAAAAGAAGGTACTTACAAAAGAGACGAATCTGGAAGTTGTTAAAGTTTTCCACGTGACCTTCCTTTTGAATTTGTTATATGCAGTATTACACACAGGAGGCCCCAGATGGTTAAGAAGCAAAGCAGCACAGCAATACTTTGCATTTAGTCATGCTTATTTTCCTGACACAAGCAAATTCAAAATTCTTCTGTGCAAGATTTTAAGAGCAGAGGCTTGGGAGACATATTGGACTCCGTTGTGTTTACACATCATCAATGTTATTACATTAGTTACAGCCACAAAAATGCTTGCTGCAGATGGTGATATTTGAACCAAAATTAATCCTCTCAATTTTGCAATGTTGATAGCTAAAGAAATCAGAATTTTACCACTAGTCTGAAAATTTTATGTGTCTGCCTGTTGTATTCCAAAGCACGATGGATGTGAATCAGCATGACAGTCTTCAGTAAATCATATTTTACAGGCTATATTTCAACAATCTTAAAAGATCACTTCTTTATCCCTTGAATAAACCCAAATACAGTAAGAAGCTGCCCAAAAGGTAGAAATCATAGAATTTCACTGTTTCTTGTGGTTCTGCATGAATGTTTCAGGATATGAATGGGCATTGGTATCTTTACTCTGGTACAGTGCTGAGGTCTAGTCTGAGTCCTAGGACATCAAGGGAAAAAGTGAGGTCATGGCTCCACCCATGACAGAGATGGAGTGCATCATTAATCCTTTCCAGACGAAGGTGCAAAAGCCATGTTCATATACATGTAAAGAGGAGGAAGGCTGGCTCAGCCTGAATTTCAGCTATTATACAATAGGCAATTGTTGTATGATACGGCAGCTTTTCAGCCCATCAAAACCCAAGTCATTTATGCTCTTGCTTATCATTTTCAGAAATGCTCTTACTTGCTATTTAATACACAAGGAGTATTTAATTTCTTTATGTCTTTTATTTCTACTTATGCCAGTGTGAAATACTATACCTCTGTTTTCAAAAGGGCAGTACTTCAAATCTGAAACCTCTGACTGTGAAAAGCTCACTTTTGCACAGTATTGTTCTAAAAAATAAGCTTTCATCCAGGACATAACACGGTGATGAAAAAAAGGTAATTAATAGTTGAAGATAAAAAATTAAATTGCAGTACTTATGGCTGAAGTTTGGATAGAATCTCAAGATTTTTTGCATCACTCTACTTTTGGCTTGATATAACGAGCCTAAGTTGCAAAGGGAGTTTTATGACCCTCTGCAGAACTTTAAGCAGATATTGTCCAGTTTTCATTCCATTTCATTAGAGGTCACATTCACAGGTGTTCTAGCTAAATGCCTCATGTAATGAATTCAGTCTAACATCCCTCTGAAGAGGGGGAAGATTGTTTTATACATATGTACTATGACACAAAGGAATTAATCATGACAGTCAAGGTAACACGAGTCCTGGATTAGTTAAAATTCTCTGCTCTTCTGTATCATATAGTATTGAATTTACAAGTTCATTACTTCCCTGTGCTCTGACAATACAAACACACTTGTGAATGAAAGACTGATTTGTAGAATACAGAGAGCAATATGTGATAAGTCACACATAATAGTTTCAAAATTAGGAAACCACTTCTCTCTGAGCTGTGTGCTGGTGCTCTGAGTTTCAGTGTTGTTACATAAATTTTCCTGCATTCAGACTTGGAACCCTGATATTGTTCAGTTTTCCGGCTGAGTGCTCCATTTACATGTTCTGCAGATAAATAGCCACAAACTGCTAACAACATTAAGTTTTCACAAGACAACAATATCCAAATAAAACCAGACAGACATATTCAAGTCAATATAAGAAGACTTTCTGAAACATAGGTAACATATATGCACGTGCACAAGGCCACAGTCCTGACTTCAGTAGAGTTTTGAGCCCAGAGCGTAGATACAAGAAAAAGCAGAAATCAAGATAAGAAAGTAAAAAGTAGATGTATGCAGTTCAGCACTTTTGACTTCACTAAGAACCCATACAGGGGCAACCCACCTCTAAGGTTTTACCTGGACGTGTAGGCAACTTACTGTTTGTGAAAGCAGTTTTTCAAAATTAGTATAATATGTTATTTCACTCCATCTTTTGTCACCTGCTTAGGTGAACTTTTAGCAGTCTTTGCCTAAGATTCCTTGCCTTCTTCCCTATATAAAATAAGTAAGGGTTGAATTGTTGTCTAGTATTGTTCTTTTGGTAGCATCTATAGATACAGATATATCAGCGTTATGTAGATGTTGAGTTTTTACTGTCAGGTGTAGGTTAAGAAGTGGTCCAGCTGAATAACAGTATGGTAGAAATTAATTCAGACTCTAAGCATTTCATAGCAGCCTTGGGAGAGTAGTCTGAGCCAGGCATTTTGCCACTCTCACATGTTTATATCCCATTAAAGCTGTCTTAAAGGATCTGAGCACCATAAACATTTTCAGCTTCCCAGAAATAATAGACTCAACCAAAGCAAGGATGGAAACCCTACATAAAATTACTGGAAAGTGCTGGGAAAAAAAATGCAGTAATCATTAACTCCAAAACCCTGATGATATCAAGGCCATGGATCTACATAACTCTTACTGGTTCAGTATGCATCCCCTTTAATGCATGAAGACACATTAGTCTTCATTTTTGAAGCATGGCTTTGCAAAGACTAATGTGTGTATGTAAGGGCGCTACAATCCCTGCTCTTGCTACAGCAATTTGTGATTTTGGATCTCTGCCAAGCACAGATAATTAATTCTTACTTCTGTCTCCTGACAAGAATTTCTTAATACAGTAACAGGTCTTAAAACTGTGGTTCATTTTAGAGATTCCAGTTTTAACACTTCAGTACACCTGCTAATGTAAAACATGGATTAAGAACTATAGGCATAGAACATCTCTAGAAGATGTTTACTCAAATAGGTTTTTGAATACAATAATTGACACTTCTGTTTTATCACTAATGAATAATTAATTAATAATTAAATGTAATACGAGAGATTCTCTAAAGAAAAAACATCCTCTAATGGAAGAACATTTGTGTAACACTTTCTAAGATGATCATGTGATATTGAATATACTCAATTATGTTTAAAAGTATTTTCCCGTCTCTTTCACTTTAAAGTGTAGAAAAGGCTCATGACTCTCAAGACAATGAGAACTAGCCCTGAATCTTGCAAGATAAGTTTTTGTTCAAGCCTGCAGCTTCAGTTGACTGTTCATATGAGCAGTCACATAATGCTGTCTTATTAGATACATATTTTTGTATGGAGAAGAGGTAGACATATTTTATAGAAACCCCTGCAAAAAATTATACCGCACAATGTACACTGCTGCAAATTAATTATACTACCATAATCCATCAGCAATATCCCTAGAGAGTAGGCATATAAAACTGCTATCTTTCTTTTGCAGATGAGAAAGTGAAGATGTTCATTTCTGATTTTCTCCTCAAGCTGCAAATTCTGGTAGTGGATATATCAGAGTCCATGGGCTAATTGTACTTTTGATCCATTCTGATTACTTGAGGGATATTTTGAGATGAATACCAGTTAGCCTGTGTGGCCTGACGTACGTTCATTACCTGCACATCTTTTCTTCCAGGAACAAGTGGTGCAATGGACAAATGCTAAATCCTCTTAAAACACAGTATTATTTATCTAGAACAAAAGAACCTGAGAGAGGAAGTGGCCAAAAAAATGAAATTGACTGTGTAAATATCTAAACTTATCCAATGTATTATCTTTTCCCATATGTTAACTCCAGTAGATACAGCTTTCCTTTCACTACGTACATCATTGTGAAACTGTTGAGTCACTTTGCTTTCCCATTAACAGTTTTCTTTCAATTCAAAGGCTCAGTGAAATGATAATTATATTCACACACGTTCTTATCACCCAAATCAGACTGCTATTCTTAGATAAAGAATGACAGCTACACAACTGTTAACAGGGATACTCATATAAGATTTTGTTTTGTGAGTTTTTTCTCCTAGAGGTTGTGCTAGGTCAGCTGTGGTAGGGTTAATTTTCACAGGAAACTGACGGTATCTTGGGACTTGGCTAGAGTTAGGTTTTGTAGGAAGCTGGGAGGGGACGCAGCCAGGATCACTGACCTAAGCTAGCCAAGGGGGTATTTAATATCATATGACCATCGTGCTCAGTATAAAGCTGGTGAGCTAGACAGGGGAAGAACTTTAATTGTTTGGAGATCGTGTGGTCCAGGATGCTCTTCGTTCCCCAGGATCTGCAGGGTGGCACAGTTGTGTTCAGGTGTGAAGTGCAGTCCAAGTCTCCATTGCTCTAGGACAGGGGTTCAGCATGAGCACGTTGGAGCATGAGCCAGAGTCCAGCATTCACAATTGCTGGATTGCTGCTCAGGGGATCGCTAGTCAGGAGCAGTATGTACATCATCTTTTCCAGGTTGGTGAGCGATTGCATTGCGTATCCCTCTCCTTGTATACGTTGTTTCATTACTTTTATTCTTATTATTTAGATTTTCCCTTTTACTGTTCTGTTAAAATGTTTTTATTTCAACCCACAAGTTTGCCTTTTGTTTCCCTGTTTGTCCTCCCCATCCCACCAAAGGCCAGGGAAGGGTAAGTGAGCAGAATGAAGTTCTAGTTGCCAGCTCCAGCTAAACTATAACAAGCATTCAGCTGCCTGATTAAATGTGTTGTCTATGTTTGAGCTGGTAATATAAAGAAATGAGGTATATCTTCGATAAAGAGCATGTTTTCCCTTTTTTTTTTTTTTTAAATGCAAACAAAACCAAGCCAAAGAGAAAAACAAACAAACAAACAAACCAAAACCAAACAAACCACAAGCGACAAAACATGATCTGCTTATCAGATACAGAGGAACATGAAAACAAAGAAATAGACTTGCAAATAAGCAACTTTACATACAGTAGTTAATTAAAAATATAATAGTGCTATTGACGTTGAGGAAGAGATTAGCATATAAACATTTCAGATATAATTTTTAATGCAAAGTGTAATTAAATTAGAGCTTTCAGAGATATTGAGCTTTTATAGTTTTTTCAAGGCAAAAACCCTAAACAAGCACAACACTGAACACATGCTACTCTTATCATTACCAAGTATTTTGTAACTACAGCAAGATTTTAAACAGATGCTTTCAAGTCGCCAGTTACTGCAGAACAGCATTGACAGTGATAGATCAGAATGCCATTTAGCAATGCAGAAGGAGGTTGCAGTTGTGGTAGAACTGCTTAGGGTATGTGACTTGATATGGGACTTAAGGCAGAGGAATTAGTTCTGCCCTGTTCCTCCTGCTGAGACTCACCCTAGTTACTAGGATCGGCAGAGATTTGTCACTGGTTACCACGTGAGACAAACATATAGTCCAACACAACTGTCAGGTGCAATGCTGGGCCATCTTAAAAGTGGACACAGTTGTTAGTCCTGTAGAGAAGACCCTATGGAAAATATTTTCAGTTAGTGCAAGAGTAGCAAAGAAAGACATCACTAAACAATGCTCAGATACCATCACTTATCAATGGCATTGCAGTGAAGACAATTCTTTAACAGAAGAGACATCTGTCACAATGCCTTTCTATGCATACAGACTTGAAAACTAGTGCAGGCTTATTTAAATTGTGGTTTAGAACACTTCTACAAAATTTTTTAAGAGATATTTTTTAGCTTTTACATTATCCAATCTGTACCTAGCTATGCATACTTTTTGGTAAGTGTTTGTAGACAGCGATACTAGACATTCAATTATGGATTAGCACAGCAGTGTTAAACAGTTCTAGATTCATCCATCCATTTTGAATTCATGACAGCTACTGAGACTCAAGATTTGTTGTTATTGAAATGAATACATCTCAGACATTTAAATCTATACATGTACTTTTGCATTTTAGAAAGCTGCTTCCTACATTATGAAGAGCAGAAGCTTTTGTTTAGAAGGACAAACTCAAAGAACTGACAGATTATGTAACTCTGCTTCTCTCCCTGTTTCAAAAAAATAATTTTCTTTCATGAGGATCAATTATCTACCTTCATCTGGTTAAGAAAGGAATAATCTGTAAAATTAAATATTTTTATTTTTAAGCCACAAATGTTTACCTGCTTTACTGTAGGAAACCTCTTACTTGAAGCAGCGAATGACACTCTGGTTTTTTTGGCCTGCAAATTTAAGGTAGGCATTTCTTCAAAACCTCAGTGAGCCACTCTCTTGACTCTGCTGCAAGCCTTAACAGTCCTATTCCTTTTTAATTGTTATTCTTAGTACTGTGGATAAGAACAATTCGTCTACAGACAAATTATTCCTGTAGTTTGTGGTCAAGAAATTTGCTCAAGGCATGAGAAGATGATCAGAGGGCTAGAGCACCTCTCCTGTGAGGATAGGCTGAGAGAGTTGGGGTTGTTCAGTGTGGAGAAGTACTTTCAGTACCTAAAAGGGCCCTATAAGAAAGCTGGAGAGGGACGTTTTACAAGGGCAGGTAGTTATAGGACAAGGGGTAATGGCTTTAAACTGAAAGAAGGTAGGTATAGATTACATAGGAGGAAGAAATTCTTCACCGTGAGAGTAGTGAGGCACTGGTTAAATTTATTAATTACATTGATAAATGCAAGTTAGGCTGTCACCTACACTACTTACTGCAAAGCCAGTTTTTCCCACTGCCTGCCAAGCAATTGACAGGAGGATCATTGGGAGGTGTGTCCTCTCGGAATATCTGAGTACTGACAGGGGCCTGTGCTCAGGGGAATCCTTCCACATTCTTTTGTTCTGCTGTTCCTCAGTCCCTCGCTCATCAGAGAATGTTTAGGTATTTTATGTGCAAGGATTCATTTTTCTGAATTGCACCAGGTCCTAAGCCCCAGGTATTAGCCAGAAATATTCTCACTGATTGTAATTGGTTTCCCTTAAGCGGAAATAGAATCATGCATATAGATTTGCCATCAGAAACCTAGTGAAATAAAACTGTTTTCATCAGTCTCCTCCCTGTCAAATATATAACTCTGAGACTGACAAGAGCTATGGTTTGTGTTCTTCACAGTTTTATGAGCATTGTATGTTAACCAGTTTCAGAAGAAGTATGGTGGTTTTTTTTATTCTACTCACATATTTAAACCTAATAACTGAATATTAAAGAAAAAGGTTCCACATTACGTTTTTTCATCATTTCATTTAGAAGGTAGATTAACTGATTAATAGAAATGTACATTTGTACATTACATTTTTCCTCTCAGATTCGCTGAATGAGTATATATTGGTTTAGAAGTTTAAGTTATGATGAATTTACTTTATCCCGTAGAATGATGAAAGTCCTTGAATGTGCTGTGTGGAAGTCTTACGAGAATGACACATCATTTTAATATTCCAGCAAATCTTTGGAATTATTTGTAACGAAAGGCAAAATATTTAATAGGCATATGGTAAAACAATTTAGATTTTTTTACACAAACATAAATCCATAAGATCAATAATATTTTTGGTAGTCAAGTATCTTATTCAGTAAAATGGATTACAATGTGTTTCTTTTCAAATGGAGATTAAAAACTATCCTTACATACTTTTCTAAACAACATTTTAAAAATGGGAAGGCAAGATCATTAAAGAAAAATCATTCATAAGTGAATGTAGTTAAAGAATCCTGTATCAAGCTTATCAGCCTAAAGAACTGGAATTATTTTCCCAGGGGTTTTCAAAGTCTTTATTTCTGACTATCTGTCTGAGGACTAGTTACAGCTTTTGGTAAAACTGTACACTTACTTCCATGATCTTCTGTCTGACGTTCTAGTTAAGACAAAGATACCTACCTGCCTTTTCAGTAGAGCTGGCATGGGACTAATACCCTCTCGAAATCCTCTGATTTTTTTTTTTTTTTTTAGAAAAAAGCACACCAAATTAGTCACTTGCCCAAACAGATTTTCTCTTGCAACATGTAACAGAAATGCCTGTCATTGTTGAGTTGGCCAATTGCACCACATCCAGTAACAAACAAAATAGAACAGTTGTGACATGTTGAAACATAAACATGTCATTCAGAGAAAATAACATTTAGAGTCCCAGTCCAACAAAACAGTTCAGCACTTACTTGAGTGCAGCCTTTATTTATTTATGAGGACAGACATTTCTTTTGTGTTTAAAGCACAATTTTTCTGAAACTTTTTTCTTGTCTGGAGCAATAAGCACTAGTTCCTTGGAAGAAGTTCTGTGGTCCTTTTCACCTGGTTAAACCCTTATGCTCTTAAATTTAAAAACGAAGTTTTAAGGAGTAGGACATGTAAAAGTTGTACAAGAAGGTGCAGTGACAAATTATGAGTTTACTTAGGTATTGTGAAAGACATAATCACAAAAACATTTCCTAGGTCAACTTCCATTTACTCAATTCAAAATGCAGCATAGCTGTTACCAATTCAAGATTGTTTCTGGCCAGTGTAAAATAGAAACACAGGGTTTGTCCCCTCTTGTGTATTGGCAGATGTCAAATTATTTGCTCCGCAGTTGCACAAATACAGGATTACATGTTGCCTTTATTCAGAGGGACAAACAAAAGATAAAGCTCTTTTTACATTTTCCAATTTCATGTGTCAAAACAGTTTCAATGGAGCTCAAGCTGCATTATGTAATCCAAGGAGGAATCTAAAGAGCTGAACATTGAAAAGGCAACTCTCTCTAGATTTTTTTTTTAAATTCTCAAATAAAAATTTCTTAAGCAAAGTATGATGGCAGTAGCTTCAAGTAATTTGTGTCAATTTCAGATAGAAATGTGTAATAGAATGCTCCATTCAACTTGTACTGTTTGTAAGTTTATCCTTTTCTGGTACTTACACAAGTCATCTGTCTATGTGTTTCTAGATTTTTCTTGCATGTTCCATGCAAATGTTAGCACATATTTATGTAATGGAAAGACAAGAATAAACTAGCCAGTGGAGGGTTTTCCTTCAGACACCAGTCTAGGAAGTAAAGTAGATCATGAGAAGAAAACTATTATACCCATTGTAAGAGCTGATTGTTATCCAAGCAAAAATGTGTGCCATCAGCAACAATTCAGTTACCCCAACCACAGCAGTTCTGAAAGCCATTCAAACCCTGGGCTAAAGGGATGTTGTCTTCTGCTCCATTCTGAAACCATGAACCTAAGAACAGCCAGATGTGTCAAAACGGAGATACAGGTTCTTTGAAAGACAAGCAAAGCCAAGAGTTACTGCCCAGGATCTTTGACAGGTACTCCTTAATTGTCTATACCAATTGTATTTAGTCATTAACATCACAGTCTCATACAGGATAAAACACATAACCGCAGTGTTCTGCCACTTCAACCTCCAAAGCAAAGCTTTTTATTTGATTGAAAAAAAGTATTTGATTGAGACAGAAAGGCTCAGAATGCCAGCACTGAATCAGGTCTGTTGTTCCTCCCTTCAGCTGTAAGATACATATTTTGAATGTCTCCAAGAAACCAAGTGGCAGGGTGGCAGGTGATTTTTTGCAGGCAGATGCTCTGGTGCAGCAGTACATCTGTGACACTTTCTGCTCCTCCAGAGTGGCAAGGCTGGGCTGAGGAGGCTGTCATTACTCTGAGACTCAAACAGGAAACTCTCACGATGGAGGGAAACGTCTTTTACAGTAGAACCACACTATGAAAATCCAACAGCAAAGGCATTACCAGTCTAGGGGTTGACACTGGTCTTCATGGGAGACAGTTACAAAGTCATTTAGAGTTGTGCCATGAGGACCAAGCCTGTTTTCTTTTCTAACTTTTCTTTGGTTCACCTTTGCAGGAGACTCTTCAAAGTTTAGTATGCAAATGCATTGGACACTGAAATGTCAGTCTGCACAGCTCCCCTGTCCTGAAAAGCTGTCTTTGCACTGAAAATAAAAAAGCCAAACTAGACATCAATGGGGTCAAATAGGGTCAACATGACACTTTACTGGTAAAAAAGCAGTGAAAGAGGTGAAGAACCTAAGGGCCTTCTGCTGTCACGGAAGAAAACCTGACCAGTGTTTTTTGCTGTTTTTTGTTCCAGGAGTCAGCCAAGTCATTCTGTAACTATTCAGACACTACTGAGTCCCAGCAAAAACACACTGCTTGAAGAGACAGATATGAACTGTATATGGCCACACGCCACTCTGCACTGCAGGCTATGAAATGCACACAAATAAAAATCATTCTGTTTGACTTTCCTCCCCTCTACATACACCTGTGTATCTGCACATTCTGGCTGTAGGTTCCGTTCCTCGTTAGGAAAAACAGCGGCTGCACAAGCAACAGGCTTCTGGCTGCAGAAAAGCAGACTACACACAATCAGATGGCATCTGCAGCTGAGGGGGAAGATTAAGCATATTTGCATATGACCTAGGACATCTCAGCACCCTGAAGAGCCATGGCTGGCCAGACACTTACAATACATCACTAGGTCCTCCATTCTTCACTTTCAGATTTATTCTTACTAGTCAGTAGCAGTGCAGCAGGGGTGGGCTAGTTGGGTCTGGTAGGAGAGAAAACCAGGAGACAGATGCTCATTCAAGCTAAAGACTAAATGGATGGCACAGTCTCAGAATGAATTATGGACTTCTGCATAATTGCCCTCTGCACAAGATTCCTCTGCAGCACTGGAGTCCTCCTGTTTGGTAACTGCCCTTTTGCCACTGCAGTAGTCTGGTTAACTCACTGAACCCTGGGGCCTAGGAAAGGTGGCTGGGCTAAAGAGTACAAGGCAGAAGTGTTACTCACAGGAGGCTCTGTGTGACAGCAACTGTGTTGGAAAAGTCCCACTGTCCCATGTAAGGAGCCCAGAGGTACTCATACACAGGTACTGGAGCGCCTTGGAAGCACTAGCTGAAGCATAGGTATCTGCCCATTCCCCAGTCTCTTGCTGAGACTTTTACAGTGTCTCTAGATGTAAAGGTGAAAGGCAGTGTGGGTTGTCACAAAACTGCATTTCACAACCACTCCAAGCTGAGCGTTAATGCAATTTCAGACTACACAAGCAAGCTGCCCCATGGGAAATCTGCAAATATCCACTCTTCTCCACAGAAAGGTAGTAAAAGGCTCTTACAGGACTAGAGCCAAAATATCCCTCTGACTGCCCTCCTATTAGGCAGCCATTGAAATACAAATAATATTTTTAAAAGTGAGAAAGAGAGCAGCTAGTCTATTAGGAGAGGAAAACAAAAATGCTGTTTGGCCCAGTACGGCAAATTTAGTAAAAGCTCTTTGGAAGAAGACGCAAAATAAGGAAAAAATAGCCCACAGGCATTTTCTCTAAATACTGCTATATTTTGTTTCGAAATTACAGTGTATAGAAAACACAGATACACTGAGATCACATGTTTCGTGGGGACATATGTCTTGTTGTGTGTGCTGAAAAGGCTGGAACTTAGTGCAAGAAAAAAAGGGGAACAGGAAGTTTGAAAACAGTTCTGTTAGTTTATCATGAGGGATTTATTTTTGCAGTATTATTCATAAAGTCTTCTGGGATATTTATTTCTGGCTATCACAGAAAGCACATGATAACCAGGATTATGAAACAATCTGCACTGTCTCTTTGCATTGTATGAGCTTGACTTCTTTTTATTTTGTACTTATTCACATTTTATCAGATGAACTTGGACTATTCAGTAGCCCAAAACATGCTAGCAAAATAAAGATTTCTAATAGTCCTGTAATTGTATGTGTGTTTAAATTTATACACTTTATGCATTGATATACTGACTTTTCCCACCCTTGCCAGCATTTTGGCTCATGTTAATTACAAGGTTCTGCTACTGATCCTCAGCAGAAATGAGGATCAAGAGAAGAAATATTTCTCATGTAAAGCCCTACAAGGTGAGTGATGGTGGGAGGTTCTGGCAAAAAACTTGGCATACTGGAAATCTGGTGTACTGCTGCTGACTTAACTGGATTTAATCCTGATGAATAAGGATGTAAAAGCAGAATTAGTCTACATACTAATGATGATAACAAATCCAAATCAGTTAGTAGTATTTATCCAATGGAAAGTGCTAACTGTCAATGCAACAATAATTATTAACCTTTTAGTTCATGTTATGAATTTTTGTCATATCATCTATTACACTTTATTTAATTATTTGCCCCAATCAATTTTTTGTTGTGAGAGTGTTAATAGATAATTAATCTCTTTCTATCTTGGTTGCTACTCCAACAGACCCAGTTCAGCCTTTATCACTGAAACCGTGTCTAAAGCACCTTATTTCTGGTACCATCCTCAAATTTCAAATTTCATTATATTTATTCCATGCAATATCAAGCCACATAATTCTGTGCTCAAGTGGACAGACTATCAACTGTGATTATGTCAATTTTTTGATAGTAGGCTTCAAAGAAGCTGTTAAATACACTTTTGCATTATACGGCTCTCCCTGGTGAGATCTTCAATTGTTGAGGGTAACTGGATGTACAAGAGACAAGCTTCAGTCAGTTTTGGGTCTGATCCTCTTTGAACATAAAAAGATTATATTTCTTAGATTCTGTTTCACTAGAGTGACTTTTAAGTTGCTAATGGCCAAGATGCCAATATCTGTTAGTACGAATTCCCTAGTTTCTGGAGAACATGATTTCCTTGATGAAATTATAGTTTTTCTTAAGCTTATTTTAATAATGAACACATAGCAGTACAATTGCACATACAGCTTGTTCCTATTAAGTCTGACATTTGTTTAAAAAAGCACAAAATCTTTTGCTTTATTTTTACCAATTTTAAGATTTTCCAAGGGAGTGAGGAAATTCTTGATCCTGACCGAGATACAAATAAAAAATACAATTTGCTTAGTGTCAGTTTAACTCTAATTTTCACACAGCAACAAAACATTAAAAATATTTTACATAAAGAGAAAAATGTACAGCTTTGCTTTAGAATAGATATTTACCATATTTTACATAAAAGAAACCTCAAACCTTACTAAGGGAAGTATTAGTTACAGTAGGATCAATAGCATAAATGTCCTAGTTTCAAGGGACTCAACAAGTTATCCTGAAAATAAACCATGAAAAATTAAATAATCTTTTCTAAGTTACAAAAATAGTAGCAAAAATCAGCTTGAATGCACATTTTTCTTACAGCTTCATCTGTTAACTTTTAGGGAAACATGTTCTGCTGTACATTTCATTACTAACTTCTAACAATATTACAATGTTATGAGGTTTATAGCATTAGGCGGACTTTGCAGAAAGTAGCTAGGTATTATGTTGTTGTGTAGGCATACCTTACTTACTTGGTACTCTCATTGGATAAATAAAATAAAAAGGGCCTATCAATGTACTTCTAAAATTCAAAGACTTTTTCCTGAAAGATTAACCTGAATGTGCATTATTTCGTGCTTCAGTCAGCCACCTTTCAGATATATAAATTATAAACATGATGCAGACTTCAGTCAGCAGAACACTCAGTAAAATTCTCAATATTTCTGAGATTTAAATATTTTTATGATTAAAGTAAGCACTTAAGTATTGATAATATAGATTCAACAATCCCAGCCATACAATGCGAGATCTTGAGTTACATCCAAATTTCCTATTTGTTGATTTTTGTGCATACCAGTAATTTGGCTGAATAAGCCTACATATGCATTTGAATCACACCACATTCATCTCTCCTTCTTGACTACAGCAATTTGAATTTTCACATATTTTTAGCATGTAATTCAGCAATTCATGTTACCTTTTGCTATTAACTGTGCAGGAAACAATGCCAGAGAAAGTCACTGTGAGAGGTTAAATTGAATCTGCTTTGTGACAGAATAAATGTTACTAAACAACATTATTTCAAAGGTTAAAATCTGGCATGAGAAAGAGCATCATAGAGGTGCCAGGAAGAATGTGATACACTTCTCTTCTCAACAATGCACAGGTCAGTCAAACGTACTGCTGGTGCTATAAACTCCTCAGCTGAGCCTTACTTCAGCAAGAGCTGGAGGTAGACCTTTGGCTATCAGCTTGGCTGATGCCATCTATGTCTGCATGAGCTATAAATCCTTGAGAAGCACCCTCAGGTGGCACCTGAAAGATGGGATTTGGTGCACAAATCCCCGAGCTCACGCTAAGCAAGACAGATGCTGCAAGTGTCTGATAGGTGCCGCAAGGAAACACATATGACACCAGAGCACTGGAAATTGTCCTTCAAGGTGATAGCCTCTCGGTCCTGCCACCAGCTTGACCCTGGCTGGGCAGAACATCTCTCCACAAAGCAGCACTGGGCAGGTCAAAAATTCTTTTAGCTGACTGTGCTCGAGTTCAATATGGTCAGCTGGTGGTGCAAATTTGTTTCTAACAAAATGAGCTGCAGGCTTCTTGTAACGTCTCTAGGGAGACATGAAGACATGGTGAGTGATT
Source organism: Pampusana beccarii (assembly GCA_013399365.1). Classification (NCBI taxonomy): domain Eukaryota; kingdom Metazoa; phylum Chordata; class Aves; order Columbiformes; family Columbidae; genus Pampusana; species Pampusana beccarii. The sequence goes on along the minus strand of VWYH01001122.1, from coordinate 11,163 downwards.
TCATATCTGGAGCTGCTGTCTGTGTTTCTGGCATGCTGCTATTTCAACACACAGGTGTGTGAAACTGGTGGACTGGCATCTCTGCAACAGAACACCAGGTCCTGTGGCCTGCCAAGAGCTGATTATTTCCCCTGGCTTTCTCAATTGGCTGGGATAGCAGAGCTGTATGCAAATGATTGCAGATCCCTGCTTGGACACATACAATTAGTAATTCCTGATGTGGCGTTGTAAAGGACTTTCGACAAATAAACTGTATTTTTGCTGGAATACTCACAAATTCCACATGTTGAGCTGCAGCTGCTCTGAATAGTATCAGTAAGACTAGTACATTTGCAACTGCAGAAGACAGTTCAGCTCCAATTCTAGTACACATAAGTTGAGAAAACACATTTCTCTTCCGTGCTTAGGAAGTGATCTGCCCAAAACACATCTCCAGTTTATTTAAACAACGTTGAAGCACTGTACTGCTCATATCATGATTCAACGATGTTAGCAACTGCAATAAACCAAACCGTTGTTAAAATTATTCTTGCTGGCACTTGTGCTGCTAGCATTTAGTAGCTTGATCAGTCCTAAAGCATACAAAACTATCGCCAATGTTTTTACAATTAGAAAAAATTCACTGTGGGATATCCTAATACTATATATTACTAGGCAAGTGAGGTAAAGGTAAGTCTGTTTTACTAGGTCAGAATTCAGAATGCTGTAACTTCATTTTCTATGTTATGAGAAAGATATAAAAGATACATATAAAGTATGTTACTTTGCACAGGTTTTTTAATTTATTTTTATTTTTTCTGTGACATGCACAGGGATGCAATAAGAAAGCTTCTGTTGCTTTAAAGAGTTATACATTTAACTTCAGATAAATTATTTATTTATATGCATGGGCACATTTTCATTTACACTCATAATGACACAAAAATCACCTTCTCTAAATAAATGCCAAAGGACCATACATTAGCTATAGGTCTGAGTAGAAATTACACTCTATCTTGTTAGAAAATGTACTTATTTTTTATTTAGCCTGGAATATAGCTATTTAACTTTTAAAAGCAACTCCTGCTGATGGTTTCACACCTGTTAACATTTTTCTAGTAAAAATTAGTTTGGAATGTGCACGTTTGTAATTAATTGTAAGCTATAGCAACCTGACACAAAATTCAGTAGCTTTAAACCTCAGTCAGGAAGTAATAATATCCAGTATATTTTGCTACATGCATTGATCTAGTTTATATTTTAAATTGTTATAGCAAAGTCTTACAATATTACACTTGTTCTCTACAGATTTTACAGTTACAGAGTTTGTACCTTTTTTCCTATCCCTCTAACTTTGTAATTTTTATTTTGTTCCTCTTGCGTGTTCAAGAGACCAGGCCCCTGCCGTCAGTTGTGGCCTGGTGCCATACGGATAAACGAAATTGCCAAAAACATTTTCAAAATGACTGGTTTCAGCCTACTTAATCTTTTTAAGTAATGCAAAGTCCTCTTTACTGAATTTTATTTTCTGTGGAAAGTTTAAATTTAGAAAAAATAGAAATGGGGGAATGGAATTCATTGTCAATTTGCTGACTGACAGGGTCTGACCACATTTATGTCAGAAGTCATTTGAAAGCCTAATTCTGCTACCGGGTTTGGTTTCATCTACAATTAGAATAGGGTTTTTCTACATGGAGATCCTCCAGAATAGAGTGAAGTTAATGCTTTATTTCGCCAGAGATTAATCCCACTGTAAGGCATTTATTGAATTCCTGTGTAGATGCTTTAATTTGGAAGTCATATGGCTTCAGTTCAGTAGAGCTGAAATCTCTTAGGGATTACGCTATAGTAATGGTTGCTTTCCTTCTGAATGAGAGAATCCATATGGAGCCTTAATAGTCTGTAACTTACGCATATTGCCTTCACTCCTTTGGCTAATTTGTTCTACCTCCTCAAACAAAGTAGTCATCAATGTATTACAAATTATACTTCAATATCAACATTATTAGCGTGGCAACTGACTGCTTCTCATTTGGAGTAAGCATGTTAATAGCAAGTAACAGGGAAAAAAAATAAACAAGCCTGCTAAAGCAGTAATTGTATATGTGTCATGAAAGTCGGATATTTGTCTTCTCATAAGTACCATGGAGTTTGAATTATCTGCTGGCTTGTGATACTCTATGAAGGCTATAGATAAGAAGTGTGGGAAATAATCACCACCTGTTTCTTGTTGTAGTTTTAAATAGTAGCTTCTATCTGTATGTGGCAACCAGGTAAAATTGTATGCAGGGATCATTCTGAACCACTGGAAAATAAAAGTTTATGAAATGGAGGAAAAAATAAAACAATGTATACTTTTTTCCTAGAACAGACAGACATGGATCGTATTTTATTGCTAAGAAAGATAACAAGAATGATCAGGTGAAATATTGCATCATATGCTAAAAACAAATGTTTTCCTTTTGTTATTTTTAGTGCCTGCTTTGGCATTTAGAACCTATGTAGTGTCTAGCTTTATTCCTTTTACAGGAGTTCAAACACATCTACAACCTATAATATAGCAAGGAAATCAAGCGTGATGGAAAGTGATCCCCATCATCACTGCCAACATCTGTTTTCAGAAGAGAAATTTGGGGAACTGTCACTTCAATCACAACTATTCCCTTAGCAAAATCTTGAGAAAATTTCTGCATTTGTTCAAGGAAGGTGACCTTGCAGAATGCGTCCTGCTTGTGAACTTTAAGACTTAGTTTTGGCAGCTGAGGAAGGGTCTGAAATAGTGATCCTGACCCCACATTCTCACTTGTACATCCCATTGGAACCAAGAAGTAGCCCTGCCTTGCCTGTGCAATCTGACCCACATGAGATACTGTGTTGTCTGCAGGTTGGATTGTGTCAGACACTTGGTTAAAAACAGACTAACTGGAAATGCAAGCACCATCCCTAAGGCCCAGTTGATACCATTTTGTGCTAATCCATCTGAAACAACAACATCTGTTCATAGGAGGCACAAGTGCACCTGACTCCTCAGAAAGGGGTTTCAGCTAATGAATGCTGTTGGTTTTGAAGTATTATTATCAGTTTTTTGCTACTCTCGCCAAAGTCTACACACTTACTCTCTGAGCAGTGCTGAGAATTTACTGTTTGGGGTAATACAAGGAAAATCTGTGACCCTTAAAGACATACCAGACCATGTGTGGATGATTTTCTTTCTATGACCTGTTGCAAGGTGCTAATCTCAGCAAATAACTATGCCTTTCCTCTAGGTTTGTGTTAACCCAGTAGGTGAAAGCACCACACCAGAAACTGTCAACTCAGGTACTGATACCTCTTCGGGTGCTTCAGAAGCAAAGCAAGGTTGATGTTTCTCAAATGTCTCCGTGCAAACCACGTAGCATTTTGTTCAGAAAGTGTACTAATTATGGGGAACACTATTTTCTATATTTGGAGGAAACCGTATTTGCTATGCAAGGACCACATACGTTTTAGGCCTTCTTGGACAAATAATTATTTGCTATTTAATAAATGCATCCAGCTGCAGAGAGAGAACAACTGAAAATGCCGTAGCCTGACTCTACAATATGTAAATCTATTTACTTGCAGGCTCCAGAATGCTGTGTTTTTGTCTGCTACAAGCGTAAAAGTCACTAAGCAACAGTTAACACACATATATTGTTTTCATCTTTTGCAGAGGTACATATCTGCTGCTACAGCTACTGACTTCTAGCTATTAGTTTCTTTGTGACATGATCACATAGTCTTAAAAAAATAATGAAAAAAACAGGAAAACAGTAGGCAAAAGAGGACATCATTGTTAGGTGTAACTATTTGTGCCTTTGAAGGTACTGCTGATGGGAGTGAAACTCAAGTGGATTAAGAATGAACCACAACAGGAAGGAAAAATACAAGAACAGTATATATTCCCTAAAGGGAACATATAAGAACAGCAATACTTGAATTGTTCCAGTGATGGGAATGTCTGCAGGGTAAATCTAGACCTTGGATGCTATTGTTCTAGGCAGTGTACAGACATATGGTAAATGCAAGCCTTTGTCCCAAAGAATTTGAAATTATATAGAAGAGAACAGTATGGGTGGAAAAACACAGAACCTATTTTTCCTGTTAGAAATAACAAAAGTGGGCCTAGCATAATCCATGGTGTGTGCAGTTTTCTATGGGTTTTTTGCCAGAGTTATGGTCTAAAACTCAATTCCCACTCCTCTACTGCCTTGACTAGAATACATTTCACACATTTTGCACTTCTAGCACTTTTCATGTAAATTCTTGGATTCCTCAGTTACTGCTTTTAAGCAATGTTTTTTTCTCAGATATTTATTTTGTTGGCTTACTAAGAAAAGGCTACATCAGGTGCTGTGCAGTGGTGTACCAACAGTCCCACAAAAAAGACCTCTAATTAAATATCTGAACACCCTCAGTCCAGCAACGTATCTCTGCAAGGTACACACACTTGTACATGGTTACATGAAATTAGATGTGTTTGCTGAAGATTTTAAAGGAAAGTTTAGAGGAATTAGTGATAGATTTCAATAAGACTGCCTTTCAGCCTGCTTACCGGATTCCCGTCTTCTCTTGGTGTAAGTGATCTGCATCCCCACATCAAATCCAGCCTTGCAGCAACAGCTACCAACTTTGTTACAGAAAAGCCAGAGTGAAAGGACTGCATTTCCCAAACCTAAACCACGTCAGAAGAGCTTTAATTGTCAAGATACCCCCTTTACTATTAAGGGACTGCAGGGAGAGGGCAGCTCAGGAACCACATACAGCTCTTGCCAAAAGTGATGAAGGCACCAGAGTAGGAAGGCTGCTCCTCATTTCAGGTCAGCACAAGGCAGGTTGGTAGGACCTGCTCTTGCTGGTCAGTGGCTGTGGACTAGGTTATACCCTGGCAAATATATTGTTCACTTCCAGAAAAGGATAGGCAGGTGTCTTTTTCTCCTAAGGAGGGCTCGCTATTGCAGTTTACAAAGGCCTGAAGGCCCTCACTCTTTAATCAAGAACCATTCTGGTATAGGACACAATAGTGAGAGTCTGGCCTGAGCACCAGAAGAGACTGTGATGGGTAGTACTGGGATTGCTCCCACAAAACAGAATTGCTATTGACTGCTGGAGGCAGTAGCTAAGAGGTGGTAGTAAGAAGAGTGCATGAAACTGCCCAAGGAGGAGTGAGTGATCTTTAAGGGAACTTGGACATCCTTAAGATCAGATTAGAAACAGCAGAGTGACACTAGAACAATTTACTGTGGAAAAAGAAGTCCCATGCAAGTTTTCTGAGCTTTTCATCTTTTTTTTTTTTTAAATTCCTTTTGTTTTGTTGTTCTCATTCCAGTTTATTATTCGTTCAGCTCAGTTTGCTTCTAGTTCACTTAGTTTTGACATATGACTAAACAAAATTGCCAAGGGCACATAGATGATGGATGATACAATGATGGCAGACTTATTTTCATTCCAATTCTAAATTCTTCTAAATAGGACATTTTTCTTTCCAAGTTCAATGTACTGCATGCATGAAAGTGGTGAAGTTTTTTACCTTTACTGTGGAGTGATTGCTCTCCTCAACCTTTTGTATTGTTGAACTGAGCTTGGAGAGATGTTAGGGGAAAGGCAAGGTAACGGATTCAAACTGTACCTGGATCTTCAGGAACAGCTTTAGGATCAGATAATTAAGATCTTTTTACATTAGTTTTGTGGGGCTTTTTTGTTTTTGTTTTTGTTTCTTACTGCTAGTCAAAATTTATTTTTTTATGAGAGGGGAGGATAAAAAAGTACTTTCACTAGGAAACTCCAGATTTAAGAAATCTGATGTATTTTTCACCACATAATTAGTAATCTGTGACACAGATGCTAACAGCCACTTAGGAATGGATACTACTATGGGGAAAAGTCTACTTGGAATGCATACAAGGTCTGCAATGTCTAGACAAGACCATTAATTGAAGTGAGCATGAAGCTAAAGAAATAAATGGCATGAATGTTTGATTTTTGGCTAGTGAATAGCATAGAGCACTAGAACTTTTACTGTGTAGGGTAAATTATCAAAATAGTAATTTCTGAGTATTTTATCTGTGTGTGTGTTTGTGTTGTTTTTTCTTTTCCTTTGTTTTCCCCAAACTACATATAGAGCAATGGTAACATAATAGCAGAGGTAGATATAAATGCTATTTAGTGAGATTCAGACCTTCAACTTAAAAAAAAACCAATTTTTATAATGGTCCTAATTTCTCTAATTCCCAAGTAGTTGGTAAATCAGACAGTATCATAATGCTGCAATTTACAGACATATGCAGGCTGAAAAAAGTACTTGTTGAGCAAGAAAAAGAAACTGTTTCAAGAGGGACTGGCACTTCTAGTGTCTTTTCATACAGTCCTCATTACCTCCCACCAGCAGTTCCAGTCATCCAGGCTCCAAACTGAAAACCACAACTTTTTGGGAAGTCTTTCGTACATTGTTTCTAAAGTAGTCCAAGCAATCAGTTCCTGTAGTGCTGCACCGTGTTGTCTCGATTAACTCCTTACAGATATTTCAGGATGATTGCCTAAACAAAAAGGCAGAGATGAAAGATAGCCAGACAATCTAGTCTGATCTCAGTAGATCAACTCTAAATAACAGAGGTTAAGGTTAAAACATGCAATGCAGTACCATGATAAAGATATCCAAGCTAGCTCAGAATGCATACTAAACATAATTTGTACCCAAGAAGTGAGGATTTCTTACTACGCAGTGAAAACATGCCTTGAATTCTACAGAAGAAATATTGCTCTTTGTAAATATTTTCTTGCATGACCTTGACAACATGACTTGTTCTCGCTTCTCTTAGACCTGATTGTTTTCTTACTGTAACTGTTTGAGGGAAATCCTTTGTCCAGGTCTTCCAGGAGGTCTAGACTGGATCTTTCTCTGTAGTCTCCTAAAGCACATTTCATTCCAGAGCAGAAAGGAAGGTATCCTTCAGAGTTGATTTCCAGTCCCTGTATCTCTTTGGGTGTTTTAATGAGTATGTCTGATGTAATGCAAAGGCCAATAAACATGTTTTCTGTAAATTTTTTTGTTGGCTCTAAAACCTCCCAGAGAAGTATAGGATACATTTACTACTATTGGTAGAATAAATTGTGCCAGCCACCTTTTCACTCAAGAAAAATTTAGTCCAGGTCCTTTTTAGGAACCAAAATGTAAGAAAAGCATAACCAAAATTTGAACAGAATACATTTTGAAAGCAAAGTTAGATGAGAGCTATAAAGCATCAGGATTGCTGCTGCATTTTGGTAATAGAGCACTTGTGTTTCACAGATGGGTTAGTGTTTATTTGACTTCTTCATCTGTGACTAAAGGCACTTTTCTAATATGTGTATTTCCAACCTGCTGGGAAGTTTTGATTAATGAATTGATTTCAGTGGGCTCTCATGCAGACTCTTTATGACCACAAGTACAAATTCTCAAAACAGATATCTAAAACTAGGCCATGGTAGCTCACTGTCATCATCTTCAGTCAGAACTCTTACATGTTATTTAACATTGGCAGGTAGTGGTACAGTGTTCGTAGCTTCAACTACATATTTGGTATCCTGTCTCTATCAATTTTATGACTCAAAAATGTCCTGAACAACTTGATCCAGCTGGACCTGGTTTGAGATGAGGATTCAACTGTGTGACCTCCAGAAGTCCCTCCCAAGTCACAATATTCCATTTTATGGTGTTCTCATTATGCTTCAATGAATCAGCCAACACTAACCTAGAATATCATGCTCTGTCATACATTTTTCTGCTAAGAACAACTGACTCCCTCCCCTCTTCAACCCACAAGTTTATTTAATGTGAGAATCAGAGTGTCTCTTTAAGCAAGAGAGCCACTTGCTTGAAGAAAGCTCAGCACTGAAAATTCAGACCAAAATATTGAGGTTACCAATGTACATTCATTCCTGAAAGTATTCAAGAACAGACAGTCTGCCACCCCTCTTGAAAACCTGCTTTAAACTTAATTATATTTAAAGTGGATTTTTTCCATATGTCCACTTGGAATCTTTCCCGTTTTTATTTATTTCCACTGTCTTTCTTTTCCCCAGCAGGCACCTCTGTGAAGATCCTATTCCTGCTGCCTCAGTCTCCTTCCCATAGGCACTGGGTTGCTTCTAGGTGCTCTGGAACTGTCTCTGCTCCAGGCTGAACCAGTCCTGGCCCCACAGTCTCTCTTCACAGGGTGAGGGCCCCAGACCCACAGTGCCTGTCCCTGAGCTCCTCTATTTTGTAAACATCTCTCCCATGCTGTGAGAATAAAAATTGGTAACGAGGTAAGGTCTAGCAAGTGCTGAGAAAGGGGGTGCTTACCTCAGCCTCCTCCTTGTGCTCCTGTTCGTACAGCCTAAGACAACAAAAGTCTGTCCAGGGACACTAGTGGCGTATATTTGCTCACCACAGGAGCTGCAGAGCTGGTCCCTGGCTGGTGAGCCCTTAGTCTGTGTTATTATTCCAGGAGGCTAACCCATGTCAAGCGCACTATTTTACATTTGTCCCTGATGAATTACATTGCCTCCCTGTTGGCCAGTTGCTCCTTTGCCTGTCAGGTCTCTCTGGATAGCAGCCCTGTCCTCCAGTGTATTGACTGTTTTTCCCAGGTTAAGATCATACATTAACTTAGTGAGTGTGTACTCTGTCAGCTCACTCATGTTGATTAAGGTTTTTAAAAAGCTTATATTCCAGGACAGATAGCTGAGCAAGCTCAGCTATAACTACCCTCCTAGCAGAATATGAACCAGTAACTGCCACAATGATCCAGCTAATTTTGAGTCTTCCATCTGTCCGCACACCTACAATATAACATCCCAAACTAGTAGATTATATCCACTGATTTCATTCACGAATCTAGCCATTTTGTCACAGGTTCAAGCATGATACACCACGGTAAATTCACACTGACCGTTTCTCATCACCTTCTTGTACTTCATGTGGCCAGAAATATGCTCTAAGAGGACTTACTCCATGATTTTTCCAGGCATCCAAGTGAGACTGACTTGGTCTGCACTTCCCCACATCATCGTTTTGGACATTTCTGAACATGGCTGTGACATTTTGCTTTCTCCAGTTGTTGCGGATTGCCCTTGATCTCCATGACCTTTCATAGATGAGAGTTTGGCCTTGCATGGACATTGGCCAGTTCTCTGTGCAGCCTCAGATACAGCTTATCACATCACATGAAACTGCATCGGTTGAGTTTTTTCAAAATTATTCATAACCAGGATCTTCTCCATTACCAGTGATTCTTCTACTTGAACCTTGGCTCTAGAAAAAAGGCCTGGGAGACCTTGCTGATTAAGGGAAAATGGTGAAAGGAGTTTTGTGCTAACTGTAGGCAGGAGAAAATCAAATTGTACTGAAAGGTCTATCTCTAAGCAGTTAATAAGAGAGTAGCCAGTATTGATCTTTGGAGCATTGAGGGATGCAAACTAAGGTATCATAGTGAGACATCATCTCTTATCTGTTGTGCAATTTACAATAGTGTACACAATTTCTGCATGGGGAAAATATCCTGTTTTATCGCCAATAATAAAAGTATGATTTTCAAGATACCTGTGGGTATTTGAAGCATAGATCTTTCACAATGCACTAATTGCAGTGTACTAGATATTATTTTCAATTTCCAAATTGGCCAAGAAGTAATTTCACCTTGAATTCATATTTAAGGTATACTATGCTCAATGGATATCCAGCCAGCACAAGGAACACAAAATTCAGAACAATTTGGAAATTGGAGACCTCCTTAAAAAAAAAGTGTAGAAAAAACCCCTATATTGGATCACAGCAGGAGCCACGCAATCCCACTTTTGCCAGCAGTAGAAGCCTAACAAAAAACAGCATACATATATAAGAGCATAGTTTGTGAAAGAAGGGACATGATTGTGATTGGGTCTTTTTATGTATTTTACAATGTAGGACCGCATATAAGGCAGGCTAAGCACTGTTGAGATTTAAAAAAAAAAATCACATTGTTCTGTTGTACTGATTAGCAATGCTCATGAAAATTAGCACAGAGGCAGGGAAAATGATGACATTAGCACAGGCATATACTGACTATATGAGGCTTAGATCTTTAAAGCTGCTTAAAGGACTTGGATACTGCTTCCCAGTAACATATAGGTCTAACAGTAAAGAATGAGCAAATCCAGGGGGAAAAGAGCTGCTTAAACAGCTTCTAAGATTGTGAAAACACAGTAACAGAAGATATGGTCTAATTCCAAAAACATCTAAATAGAAGCAACTTTTCTCTTGTTAATAATCTCATTAACTCAATGGGACTGCTGACATGAATATAATTACCTCATACATACATAAGCATTTTCAGGTTTCCGCACATCAGAGACAATACCTCTCAGCACAAAAAAATAAAGCTTTAATAATGAAATCTCATTACTTGCAAGTGTCTCTTTACAAATGCTTGATGGTAAGCTTACTGGCAGAACAAATATGGTGTCAATGAAATATTACCTAGTTTTCCTTAGAAGATGATAAATTACACATGTTATAAATTAAGAGAAACACATGAAACCTTTTTTTTTTTTTTTAATCTAGGTGCCTAGCACTTCAAACAATAATGCAACTACATTTTATACTTGGGAAGCAATTCAATTTGATGAAATCATAGCTTTAAAATAGAAGGGTCCTAAAATAAGAATAGTCAGTAGGAAATAATGATCTAGAAACAATGTAGTTCTGGGAACTCCCAAACATAAACAAGTATCTAATTCTTTAAACTGTTTCTTATGAAACAATAATTATCATATTCTCTGTACACTCCAAAAGCCAAATATTTTTAGTCTTCTGAGAAAGCAAAATTTCTCCAGATAAAATGCTAAGATATATTATTCAAACTGAGGCAGTAAAAAGAGATTTTGCATGACGCAAAAAGGAAAACAATAATATTTCAGATAACCTGATGTATCTGATTTTAAGAAGTCAAAATGTGAGGTCACTCCATTTAAAATTGTCATTCCTGTGTCATTTACATCACAATTTGACTGCTGTAGTTTTTACGTACATTTCTACCTACTCATCGATGGGACTTAATCCACATACAAAGGGCAAAAAGCATGCACTCAACAAGCAACATATTTACATTTCAAGAAAGGATTTAAATCCATGAACTTCAGAACTAACACAGTATCACAGTATCACAG
>VWYH01001121.1:0-11408 GCA_013399365.1 Pampusana beccarii | reverse complement strand
ACAACTCTCACTCAATTCTGCTTAGCATATTTCCTCTAAGCAGCAAGTAATAGAGTGAACCTTGCCATTGAATTATGTGAAGTTGCACTTTAAGTGATCTAAACATTGCTCTGTGGCAAACAGAACTCTAAATCACTCATCTGTGACAAAATTAGAAAGGTTTCTTAGCATAATTGCTGCTAAAAGCAAGACAGAATAACCTTAAATTAGTAAAGTCATGCTATTTTTTGATATTAAGATATAGCTTATTACTTTCTATTATAAAATCTGATCCTGAGATGCTGAACAAATACCTTATCCACTAGGTTCTTGTGGTGGGTTGACCTTGGCTGGATGCCAGGTGCCCACCAAGCTGCTCTGTCACTCCTCTCCTCAGCAGAAAGGGGTGGGGAGAAAATAAGATGGAAAAAAACCTCATGGCTCAAGATAAAGACAGTTTAGTAAAGAAAAGCAAAGGCCACAAACAGAAGCAAAGGAAAACAAAAGATTTGTTCTCTACTTCCCATCAGCAGGCAATGTCCAGCCACTTCCTGGGAAGTAGGGCCTCAGTGCACATAGTGGTTGCTCCAACAGACAAACATCATAATAACAAATGCCCCCCCTCCTCCTCCTTTCTCTTAGCTTTTATTGCTGAGCATGAGGTCATATGATATGGGATGTCAGTTTGGGTCAGCTGTCCTGTCTATGTCCCTTCCCAACCTCTTGCCCACCCCCAGCCTACTGGGTGACGCGGAGCGGGGAAAAGTTGGAGAGACAGTTATAGGAGGCACTGCTCAGCAGTAGCCAAAACACTGATGTGTTATCAACACCTTTCTAATTAGGAATACAAAGCACAGAACTATGAGGGCTGCTATGGGGAAAATTAACTCCATCTCAGCTCAACCCAGTACAGTTCTTCTGCCTAAATAAATCTCTGCAGGATGGAAGAGCTCACATTCACTCATCTACATAGCATTATGATGACAGATAAACATAAGCTGCAACTTGCTAAAAATGCATAGTACTTTCTTTAATAAGTCAATTTGTTTTGAAGTTAAAAATTATTTTGCTAAACATATTTTTCATTTCTATCCAGCAAATAAAGGTAGTTTAATTTAGTAAATAATACATTGAAAGTGTTGTGGAGTTATATTTTCATTTACTTTTAAATTCCTTTTTAATGATATAAAGGACAGAAAAGGTATTTCTAAAGGTCAGACACCAAATAATTTTTATCTCATAAAAACTGTTGCCAGGACACTATGACTGTAAGTCCACAGTAATACTTTAGAATCCTTCACATTACCCTTGATGGTTAAGAAATCATTGACATCAGTGTCACAGAGGCCCCCCAAAAATCAATTTAGGCAGGTGATAAGCTCCAAACAGACTTTATTCTAACCAGAACTGTGTGGGAAACTACGGTGGGTCTGTGGATTCCCTGATGGAGAGCATGGGAACAGAAATTAGCCTTGAAGATATTAAGGCCTACCAGTGAGAAAGATGGGAGTAAAGGAGTATCCGGAGATATTAAGGTGTACCCATGAGAGAGAAGGGAGTAGAAGAGTAACACTGATAATAGCAAAATTAGCCAATGAAATGTTACTGCTGTAACTTGTAACCAATAGTGAAGAGACACATGAATTGGTAAAACTGTATAAAAATGCACTTGTGGCAATAAATGGCGTCTACTACTTGCATCCTGGAAGAACTTGGTCTATGTCATTTGTCCGTCTCAACCATGACAGAACTGTTTAGTGGAAAACCAACTAGAAACAGGTCTTATCAAAAATTATTCATCACTCCAACAACATTATAAAACACAGATTCAGATACTAGTTAGGAGTTCAACTACTACACAGCTGATTCAGACTCAAGGGATCCCAAACCTTTAGAATGATGATTCAAAATGTGCATCTTCCCACTCATAAAAAGTGAGGACTCTCAAGGATACCTAGAAGATCGCTTACCAATAAGGCAAGGTGTCTCATTCCTCGGGGAACTTTCCTTAGATGGCATCCCAGTCTAAGGAAGAGAGTCTTTAACTGCAGACCCACTACTCCAAGGCAGACCAACTCAATGGGGGTCTCCAGTGGGCTCCATTTATACCCTAGTTGAATCTGAGCTGTGGTCATTTATGGTAGTGTTCTAGAAACTTCTCTCAACCAAGGCATTTCATTGATCAAGGGCCTTGTCTGTTGACCAAGGGGCATGTGCATGACCATAGTGGTCTATTGGTCTAGAAGTTTCTGGTGCTTTCGGGGGGTGGGGGGAGAGTGCATCTGCTGCAATCAGGAAGTACTTTATTACTTTGAAGGTGACTGAGCACTGGAACAGGTTGCCCGGACAGTTGGTGGTGGTTGTCTTGGAGATATTCAAAAGATGGTGGTGGTTGCCTTGGAGACATTCAAAAGCTCTCAGGACGTGGTCCTGGGCAAGCAGCTCTCTTGAGCAGAGGAGTTGGACTAGATGATCTCAAAAGTTCCTTTCCAACCTCAACCATTCTATGATTCTGTGACCTGAAGTCTGTTTCTTCTTGATACTGTACTGTCTTATTTGTTCTGTCAAGCATCATTGTCATGCTTACTTGCTTGGAAAGATGAACAGGATAAGCTGTGGTAAGAGCCTTAAAGTTGACTCTTTATCTCAGTCAACTGGGATGTCAATTCATGTTCTCAAAGCAAAGAACTTTTTTTCTTTGAAAGAAGAAATCAAACCTCTTTCAGGCTTTGGCAGAAATAAAATGAAAATGGCTGATGTTCTTTCCCTGACTATACATATTTGTAGAATGTTTTAGAAACATCTTCAGCTTATGAATCAGCTGTTATATAGGTAGGAGGGTTGTAGCTACCAGTGTTACAAGGAAATTGTCAAATCAGTTTAAAGTTGTAATAATTTCTTCTATGTAGTTAATTTGCAAATATATCCATTTAGATACATCAGGGCCTAATAGGCCTAATAGAAATTAGGAGTATGAAATTCTACTTCAAATAATTCCAAATATATAGATTTTTCTCTCAAAATAAACTTTTTAAACTTAAATCATTCTCAAAGAAGCTATGTCTCCTCTTAATTTTTAAGAGATCATCCTTTTTTCTGAATTTTACAATTACTCATTGCTATTGTGAAAGTAGAAATGCTAAGGCCTGAGTGGGCCTCTTGACTCAACTCTCATCGTGTCTCATGGGCTTCTTGATCAAACTCTCACCCTGTCTCCTGAAATAATAATCACTGTGTAACCTTCATGATAAATCAGTCCCCGTACTTAGGAAAGCAGACTCCAGACCAGCCTTGAGCAGTTCTGTGGCCTTACGTATGTAACAGATATGAATAACATCCTGTTATCTGTCTTTTTCATGGTGTCTCTAAGTGTATAAAACTTCTATCTGCTTTACAGAGTTCACATCAGCAGAACTCTTTCTCTGCTGCTCTGTACTCTCTCCAATAGCTTTTGTTCTGACCTGATATAAATTGTATTCTGTTTTTTCCATGACAAATTCGGGGCTATGAGTCAGATTCACACATCCTGCTTCACCTGGGAGGACCATAGGCTGCTCCCTGCCAAAACCCCTTGACACCACAGAGAAAGGTACAAGACCTTTTGAAATCCCTACTGGGACTTTGGCCAATGGTCATCTGTAGGCTCCTGTGGCATGTTGAGACTGCCTAATCCAAACTTTTGATAAAGTTCAGTTCGGACACAAATTGCTTGCTGAAAGAGAGAAGAAATCTGTAATTCTGGTTCTGATAAAATTTAGGAGAGTGTGTACACATACGCAGGCATGTCGCAAGAAGAGCCAGAGGCCACNCTCTTTCTCACAACAAAGCAGGAATCTCAGACATAGTGATAAGGTGCCTAGAGTTTCTCACAGGCCTATGTTCTCTAACACAGAGGTTCTACTCATCAAGCACACAAGGTCAGTAAAACAATTAGTGTGATGTATGTGCTTTTTCTACAGACAGCTGCAAGTCACTTTGAGCGTATTTACATTCAACTAAACTCCTCGCCAATATTGCGCAACATTCCCATACAGAGAGGTAAGTCAGAAAAAATCTGGGTTGGTTTCTGGTATTAATATGGCACGAATGAATGAACCTGTGTGAATGGTGATTCTTGAGAGGTGGGAACTGATTTCTGCCACCACTTAGAGGCAGACTCTTGGGGTATTCATTAGCCACCATGGTTACCCTCTGTGAAGGGGCGATTAGCCCTAGCAGTTAAAGACAAATGGTGTGAGCTCTTGGTGTGACTCCATTAACCATTTTTTGTCTGTATGAGCCTCCTTCAGTTTCATTGTTGACGACCCCGACCTCAACCAGTATGGTAGGCTCAGGCTAGACACTGGGACCAGGAGGGCCCACTGTGTGACTTTTATCTTTCCCATTAGTCTCTGGTTCTAGTTAGTCACCTTGGGGGAGAAAACCATCGTTGATCTTTTTGAGGGGATTAAGTCAAAACACTGTCTTCTCCGGGATGTCCAAACCTCTTCACTTATCTCTCTTTGCCATGGATAGGCCTAGATTTGTAGTCCCTCACTGAGGATCCAAGTGACATAAGTCCCTCTGACTTTCCTTCATTTCTTCTGAATAAGTAAAAATGGGAACCATTCCACTGCCCTCAAAGTGAACTCCAGAGTGTTATATGTATGTGCAGTACTTTCCTAAAAGCTGAGACAGAGACAGGAGAGGGACAAGGGCCAAGAGAAAGCCAAGAGAGAAGCAAGGGCCAAGAAGGAGACAGAAAAGAGCTGTGAGAAGGGCAAGGACATAGAGAGATGAGAGAGCACCTGGGGAGGGGAGGCAGAGGAGAGCCGAGAGAGACTGCTGGGTACATGGCAAGGGCCAAGAGCAAGCTGATAAAGGGCAAGGGCTGTGAGAAAGCTGAGAGCCAGGAGAGGGTCAAGGGCTGCGAGAAAGTGGACAGAGAAACATGGGGCAAGAGAGAGCCAACAAAGAGATGGGACAGTGATAAGGGCCTAAAGAGCTGAGAGAGGAGCAAGGGCCAAGAGAGTACCAAGAGAGGAGTGCAGGCTGAGAAGGGCAAAGGCTGGGAGAGAGCTGTGAGATGGGCAAGGGCCTAGAGAAAGCCCAGAGAGGAGTACACACCAATAGAGGAGAGGGAGATGAGAGAGAACTGATAGAGGTGCAAGGGCTGCGAGAGAGCTGATAGCAGGGCAAGGCTGCAAGAGAGCTGATAGAGGGGCAAGGGCTGAAAACCAGGAGAAAGCTGGGAGAGGAACAAGTGCCAAGAGGGAAGTAAGGGCCAACAGAGCCAGAAGAGGGTCAAGGGTTGAGAGAATGTTGAGACAGAGGTGAGAGGGACTAGAGAGAGAGTCGACAGAGAAGACTAAGAGAGGAACACGGGCCAAGAGAACTGGGAGAGAGTTGCGAGAGGGGCTCAGGCCTAGAAAGCTGAGAATCTTGACGGGGAGAGGGAGGAGAGAACCAGGACAGGGGCAAGACAAAGCCAAGAAGAGTAAGGACCCTGAGAGAGACAGAAGCATGGTGACAGTCTACAGAGCTGAGACAGAGCCAGGAGAGGGGCAAGCTAAGAGAGAGATGGGAGAGGTTAGAGGTTTTAAAGCAAAGAAAGGGGAGGGCTGAGAGAGGAGTGAATGTCAAGAGCAGAGTATGGGTTGAGAGAAAAAAGAGAGAGGGGAGGGCCAAGAGAGGATGGGGATAGGAGCACATCTCGAGAGCAGAGTAAGAGGCAAGAGCTAAGAGAAAGGAGCAAGGAGCAAAATGCAAGGAGCCAACAGGAGCAAGATAGAAGAGTGAGGCATGAGAGAGGACTGAAGACTGTGAGCAAGGAATGAAAGGAAAAAGGAGCAAAAGAGAAGGGAGCAAGGAGTGAGAGATCACCAAGGATGAGGGGAACAAAGAGAGAGAGACACAGGAGCAACAGGAACAAGGGATGAGAGCAGAAAGAGAGGGGCAAGAGGGGAGGAAGGGGGTGAGATAGGGGGTAGCAATAGGCAAGAGAGGGATGAGGTCCAAGAGATAGCTGTGAAAGAGATGGGAGGGGGACAAAGACTGAGGACTGAGAACTGAGAGAGGAGCAAGGGACGAGAGGAGCACGGGATGAGAGACAGGATAGAGCTAGGAGAAGGGCAAGGGCCTAGAGAACGAGGAAGGAAAGAGCCAAAAGAGAACCAAGAGAGGGGCCAGAGAGGAGCAAAGGTTGAGAGAAAACTGACAAAGGAAAACGGACCGAGAGGAGAGGGCCAAGATAGAGGTGAGGCCTAAGAGAGAGCCAGGAGAGAGACAAGGGAGTGCTGCAAAAGGAGGGAAGGGCTGGGGAAAGAAGGAGAAAGGGATGACAGCTGAGAGAGAGGGGAGCGAGAGGGGACTACCAAGACAAAGGGGAGCAAGGGGCAAGAGCCAAGAAAGAGGGGAACAAGGAACAAAGGGCAAGAGCAAGGGTAGCGAGGGGAGAAAGGAGCGAGAATGAAGAGCGAGGGCAAAGTGGCGAAAGACATGAGCAAGAGGAGCAAGAGACATGAGAACCAAAAGCAAGGGGCATGGGAGCTAAGGGAGCAATGGGAGCAAGGGAAGTGAGATCTACAAGCAAAGGGAGTGAGAGCTGACAGAGGGGGACGAGAGCCTACAGCTGTGTACTAGCTTTCACTGAAATAGAGTTAATTTTCTTCATAGCAGCCCCTATGGTGCTATGCTTCAGATTTGTAACCAAAAGAGTGTTGATAATACACCAGTGTTTTAGCTGTTGCTGAACAGTGCTTACACAGCATCAAGGCCTTCTCTGTTTCTCATACTGCCCAGCACAGCAAGTAGGCTGAGGGTGTGTAAGAAGTTGGGAGGGGACACAGCTGGGACAGTTGACCCCAACTGACAAAAGGAATATTCCATACCATATGACATTGTGCTCAGCAATAAAAGCTGCAGGGAAGGAGGACGGGGGGATGGTCGGAGTTACGGTGTTTGTCTTCCCAAGTAACCATTATGTGTGATGAAGCCCTGCTTTCCTGCAAATGGCTAAACATCTGCCTGGCAATAGGAAGTAGTAAATGAATTCCTTATTTTGCTTTGCTGGTGCATGCAGCTTTGCTTCACTTATTAAACCATCTTTATCTCAACCCACAAGTTTTCTCACTTTTACCTTTCCAATTCTCTCCCCCATCCCACTGGAGAGGGAGTGAATGAGCAGCTGTGTGGGGCTTAGCTGCCTACTGGGATTAACACACAACAGGCTGAGAGGGAGTGGGGAGCAAAGACAAGATGAGTGAGATCCCAGAGTAAGAGAGTTGTAAGAGGGGAGCAAGGGGCAAGGGGGAAGAGATGGGGGGGCAAAGAGGGAGGGACAAGAGGAAGGGGTATGAGGAGCAAGAGGTGAGAAAGGAAAGGGAGGAGAAAGGGGGTAGGGGGAGAGAGGCGCAAGAGCATGGGGTGAGAGCAGGGGCAGTGAGGTGCAAGGCCTGAGAGAGGGAGGTGGGGGGGCGGGGGGTCGGGCAGGAGCCAGGAGTGAGGGGTATGAGAGAAGGGGATGACAGGAATAGCTAGGATCATGAGGAATGAGGGGAGTGAGCCAATAGCAAGGGACAAGTGAGAGGAACTATGGAGGGGAGGGAGAGGTGTGAGCGAGGGGTATGAGAGCCAAGAGCAAGATGCGTGAGAGCCATAAGCAAAGAGAGCAAGAACAAGAGCCAAAAGAGGGGGTCGAGGAGTGAGAGCTGGCAGAGGGGAGCAAGAGCCTATAACTGATAGGAAGGGGAGTGAAAGATGAGATAGAGGGGAGTGGGGTGCGAGGACCAAGAAAGAGGGGAGCAAGGAGCATGGGGCAACAGCTGAGAGGGGAGCAAGGGCTGAGAACCCAGAGCAAGATTAAAGGGTGTGAGGGGAGTGAGAGCCATCAGAAGGCATGGAGCAAGAGCTGAGGCAGAGGAGCAAGTAGCAACAACTGACAGAGAGGAATGAGAGTCTATGGCTGAGAGGAAGGGAAGCAAGAGAAGTGAAAGATGAGATAGAGGGGAGTGAGGTGCAAGGGGCGTGAGGAGAGACCAAGGGGTGAGAGAGAGGGGAGCCAGGGGAATGAGGGATGAGAGACAGGAGTGAGAGGAAGAGTCCAGAGGGAAGTACAAGAAGATAGGGATGGGGGGAGCAAGAGACAAGAGAGAGGCAAGCACAAGTCATGAGCACAAGTTGTGAGGGCTGAGAGGGAGGAGAGAGCAGCAAGTAGTGAGAGGGGAGCAAGAGGAGAGCAAGATGAGCAAGGGCCAAGAGAGAGGAGGAGCAAGAAGCGAGGGCTGAGAGAGGAGAGCCTGGGGATGGAGGGCTGAGAGTGAGATAAACGAGGAGCAAGGGAGAAAGAAGTGAGAGATGTGAGGGCCAAGGGAGAGGGGAGCAAGAGGCTCAAAGGCCAAGAAAGAAAGGAGCAAGAGGTTATTGTGATGGGACCAAGGACCAAGAGAGAGGAGAGCGGGAGGAGAGACAAATGACCAAGGGCTGAGAGAGGGGGGAACAAGAAAAGAGCCAGTGGCACAAGGGCCAGGGCCAATAGAGGGGGGAGCGAGAGGGGAGAGTGAGGGCTGTGAGATAGGAGAGCAAAAGGAGCAAGGGCTGAGAGGGAGTCAAGCAAAGGGGAAGTCAGGTGAGTGAGGTGTGAGAGGGAGGAGAGTGAGAGGAGCAAGGGCCAAGAGAGAGGGAAGCGAGAGGAACAAGGGCTAAGAAGGGGGAGAGCAAGAGGGGTGAGGGCCAAGGAGGGGAGAGCAAGAGGGGAGCGCAACATGTGAGGGCCAATAAAGAGAGGAGCAAGGGTTGAGACAGACAGGAGTGAGAGGAGAGGGGTATGAGGGCCAAGAGAGAGGGGGAATGAGAGGAGTGAGGGCCAAGAGAAAGGGGAGCAGTAGCTGAGGGAGGAAGAAACGAGAAGACCTAGGGCTGAGAGAGAAAGGAACAAGAGGTGCGCATGATGGGACCACAGGCCAAGAGAGAGGAAAGTGAGAGGGGAGCACTGTGGAGAAGAAATGACAGCAGGGAGAACAAGAGGACCAAGAGCTAAGAGAGAGAGGAGAGCCAGAGGGGCGAGGGCCAAGAGGGGTGCGTAAGGAGTAAGGAGTGAGAGTGTAAGACAGAGAAGAACAAGCAGTGGGCTGAGAGAAAAGAGAGCAAGAGGAGTAAATAATGCTGTCTGAGAGGGGAATGAGAAGAGTGATGACCAAAGCGGGGGGGAGTGAGAGGAGTGCCAGAGGAGTGAGGGCCAAGAGAGGGGGGAGCAAGAAAGGAGCAAGAGTGAGGACTGAGAGCGAGGAGCACAGAGCTGTGAGGAACAAGAGAGAGACAAGAGCAAGGGCCAAGTGGAGGGGAAAGGGGGATGAGGAGAGAGGCACAAAAGAAGAGAGGCATGAGAGCCAAGATGGAGCAAGGACCAAGAGAGGAGCGAGAGCCGAGAGAGGAGAGCGAAAGGAGAGAGAAGCAAGGGCTGAGAGGAACACAGTCTGAGAGTGAGGAGCAAGGGCCAAGTAAGAGGAGAGTGAAAGGGGAGCAGGACCCAAGAGAGAGAAGAATGAGGGGGGAATGAGAGGAGTGAGGGTTGAGAGAAGAGGGCAACAGATGTGCAAGAGAAGAGAGGGCCAGGGGAGGGAGCTTGAAGGCCAAGAGAGAGGAAAGCAAGAAGGGAGCAAGGGCTGAGAAAAAAGGCTGAGAGAGGGATGAGTGAGACAAGTGGGGACCAAAAAAGAGGAGAGTGAGGGTGGAGGGGGCCAAGCGAGGATCCTTCTAGTGCCTAGAAGGGGCCGAGAGAGGATCCTGCAAGGGCTGAGACTGGAGAGAGGGCTGGAGGGGCTGAGAGCAAGAGATGAGAGTGGGAGGCAAGAGGGGACTGAGAGATGAGTACTGAGGGAGTGAAGCCAAGAGAGGAGAACAAACCAAAAGTCAGGAGCGAGTGGAGAGAGAGTGCCCAGAGTGCCAAATAAGTTCCCAGAGAGATCCAAACATCAAGAGAGTAAAAAGCAGAGCAAGAGTCAAGAAGAGGAGCACTAAGAGTCAAGAGTGTGGATAGTCGAGAGCAAGCCAAGAGAGTGCCCAGAGCAGACAGAGAGTTGAATGAGCAGCCAGAGCACCACGAGAGAGCCATTAAAGAGCAGAGAAAGAGCCAATAGCTGAATGAGAGCCACAAGACACTGTGCTAAGAGCCAAGAGTGCCAGTGTCAAGAGAGTACCAAGAGTTGAGAGACTGTGTGATTCGACAGATGGAGCACCAAGTCGAGAAACATGAGAGTCTCAAAAGTTGAGAGTCGAGAGAGAGTTGAGAGGGAGTTCTGAGAGTCAAGAGCAGAGCATTGAATGAGCCGAGACCTGAGAGCAATGAGAGTAAAGAGTGTGCCAAGAAGAGAGAGGGGGTGCTGAGAGGAGAGAGGGTGAAGAGCAGATACACTGAGTGAGCTGAGAGCATTGACATGGAGCTGGGCAGGCAGATCTAGTGAGAGTGTTGATAGGATCAAGCTAGAAAGCTGAGCAAGTGCATCAAGTGCATTGAGAGCACACAGAGAGAAGGAGTAAGTGAGCTGAGAGACAGAGGGAGAGCCTAGAGAGTGAAGAATGCTGTGATGGCAAGTGTCAGATTCAAAGACAAACTAAGAGAACTTGAGTAGGTAATAACAGTAAACAATAATTCACCTCCATGCTGTCAGTCCAAATCCGTTCAAATTGGAAGGACCAAGTATATAATCTGTTTGATGTCTTGTGTTCGAGACCAATGGTGCACAAGATAGTACATTGGAGTGGGGGAAGAAAATACTAGAATTAATATTCATATTTATTTAAAACAAATAAGAAAGATTAAGCTTTACTAGTACTTAATATATGGATTGACACTGGTGCCCTCACCCAGTCCATGTGTCAGGTGGTCATGTGTCATGTACGCTACACAAGGTATCCTTACTGGGAGCAGCCATAAAGACAACCAAGTTATAAGGGGAAAAACACTGAACAGAAGATGTCTGCTGAAATACCAACAGAGCAAATGCCTGCCAGCCTGGGAAATGCTAGCCTGGGAACTAGGCCTGTGAACCAGAAGCATCCTTAAGAAGTGCAACTGGCATCTTTGAAATGGAGCTGGGTTTCCAGAAACCAGGGACATCCTGAGATACTATCGATAAGCACAAAACCAAGAAACTGTAACAGCAACTTCTTGTCTAGAAAGATGAAAAAGTCTGGAAAAGAGGGAAAGCATCCTGAAAAAGAAGGAATCGGTAACTGCCATTGGCTGTTCTAACTGCAAGAACAGGAAAACATCATTACTCATTGACTGTCCCAGGTGAAAAACAGAAATTAGCAGCACCTGGCTGCTCCAGGTGGTGGTGTCCTACGCCTCATATTTAAGGAGAGTCAGGATCTTCTGGTCTTTCTCTCACGCGTTCTTCTTCACTCTTTTTGACGGAGACAGGGGAATTCTGTTTGGGACATTTAGTTCA
>VWYH01001113.1:590458-602871 GCA_013399365.1 Pampusana beccarii | reverse complement strand
CCCCACAGCCCTTTGAGGAAGAATTTTTTTCCTATTGTCCAATCCAATCCTAATATATTTTCCTAATATCCAATCCAATCCTAATATTTTTTCCTAATATCCAATCCAACAATACGTCGACTCTAGGAAATCTGCCATGTGTTCACTGGGTCATCCTCACCGTATGAGAAAGGAAATCGTTCACATGGGTAAATTACAGGATTAGCTGCCCCATCACTAAATTTAATGGCGGGGGGGAAGATGCATTTTGATTTTTAGTAGAGACAGTGTGATGCAGCACAACTGATGAGACGGAGGGTCCAAAACACCCATTGTTATTGGAATACATATTGCTACAGGCTACCAATATGCAACAGTGGTATAAAAAATTCTCTTCCTATTTATTCCATATGATAATATCCAAAACGTTGGGCTTGAAAATGGCTTCAGGTAAAGTACTGTTCATTCTTCACAAATTCTTACATGGAATACTATTTGTCAACGCAAAGTAAGCCCTGCTGACTGTCAAAAACGATGATCCTCTGTTTGGACAGGGCTAGAGAGCTGTTATCAGTGCAAAACCAACTGCAGAGTCTTCGCTTGCCAAATGTATTTCTTCAGGTTTGCAGTGGCTGGGGTGTAGTCACCTGGGAATGCTGGTTTTCAGTGCTCTGCGCCAAAACTGCTCAAACTTCCCCGAAACACAAGGGAGAAAACTGAGCAGCATCCTCAGGCCACAGAAACAGGCAGGTGACTGATGCTCTTGCCTTTACGGGATAACTTGTGCGCTTCTGTTCACATACATGCTCATGCTTCAGTAGGCTGGCATGCAAAAGCACAATTTTTTCCTCATCTCACTAAAAGCAGCCTGTGACAGTAACTGTTAACATGCAGGATGTGATCAGTTCTGATTCAGTGCCAGAGATCACAGAGAAATTGTTATTTTCCAGCTTGTTTGCTATAACACATAGGAAAAAAGAGACTGCCTTTTATTCTCTAACAGAGAAAAAAAATGTGGTTATTAATTACAGAGAAAAACAGCATTAAAACCACAAAATTACAAGGAATCAAGCAGAACAACCTTAGTGCTTTGTTCATAGCTCACTTCAGCCCAAAACACACCAGTCAGAGCAATGCCATGTTTGGAGTCTATGGATGAAGACCATGATGATGAAGGACCGTGATGGATGAAGGAGTCTTGTGACTCCAAAATGATAACTTACAACAAATGAAAGGGTCAAGAAGAATAACTGAAGACCTCAACACCTGATAACGTGAAAAATAGTATATTAAGTTGACTATTCGTTTATCTCTGAACTTCCTGCACTTCTGCAAGAATAATGATTCCTATTTTATACCTAGACCCAAGCGACCCAAGAGGTACCCAAGCCCCACTGGTGTAACTCAGCATCCCAAAGGCAGCAGTTTGATGTGAACTGATAACCGGTGTGCACAAATTACATCTCCCGGGTACACCGGGCAAAACACAGCTTCTCCCAACAGCACAGCAACTCCAGCTCCTCATTGCGTCAGGAAATTTTTATAGCAATAATGCAAAATTTCCATCGCACCACACCACCAGCTCAGCCCAAGAAACGCGTGTGTCATATACAACAGGCTAAGAGTGGATGATGCATCTATCTATCTATATATATATACACACATATATTATATACACACTTCCTAAGCAGTCCAAATTTGTTTTAATTCCTATTAGCACTAATAGGAATCTCCCAGATGTGAAGGAACAGAATAACCACCCCAAAGAAAAAAGACCAAAGCTGGCAACAAATCCAAGTTCTACACTTGCCATAAATTTCCCTTTGGAGTTGGCATTGATTTACTCACTACAAATGATGCAAAGGCATCTCTGGACCTTTTCCACACCATGGCTCAGAGTCCATGAGCTGATGGAGCAAACTCCATCTCAGACACAGGGATGGGGCCATCCAGACCAGCACAATGGAGTGAGGGAAGGAAGTGGTTTAGCTAAAGATGTGCCCCCCCCAAAAAGGATAGACTTCAGCTGGTTTTGGTCTTTCAGGTTATTTGTCCATTAGACTCTCAGAGAGTTTTTCGTTAATGAAAACTACATTTTTAAACACAATCTCCCCAGTACTACAATTTCAAGGCAGCAAAGGTTACTTCACTGTTCATAAATTTAAAAGGCTCGTGTCTTAGTTGTTCCCAGACTTGCACATGTTGTCATCAAAACTCTTGAAAAATCAGGTACCACACAGGTCTAAAAATACTAAATATCAAGAATTAAGAATTTGTCTTCAGAAGTGCAGAGGGAGAACTTCTCATGCTCAAGGGCTGAAAACCTAAAGACTATCTGGATATAAGTGAAGAAGTCTTAAGTGATCACTGAACAATTTAGGAGGAAATTAATGACTGGATCCCAAGGAAAAGAATATTGCAGTCATTAGGTAAATTGGTAAAACAGCCCTGCTTTAGATCCTTTCTACAGCATCTCAGTTGAGCCAGCCCGGGTTTCTTTATGAAGACGCAGTGTCTGGGGAAACATCCATATGTACTTTCTCAAAACACCTTTGAGTAACCTGCTAAATGATTAATTGCAGCAATTTATCCTAGTTTGACTATAATGTTTTTCTTATGACTTTCAGATGTTTCACTGCTTCAAAAAATTAGCACTTTTATATTGAATGATCAATACACATTTTACTATAAATATCTCACTGAACGCTGAAGGATTTTTTTCATTCTGCATGGCAGGAAAACACCTTCTCTAGAGTTAACTGGGAAGGACTGAGCTCAATGAATTTCGGAGCCTTTTTTCTACTGAAGTCAGTATCATTTTAAAATTGTCAATAGCTGCAGGACTTACAAGGGCCTTACGTGGTTGTGCCTTCCCAACAGGAAATTATTTACTCTCCACTAACTAAATTATTCAGTGAGTTTCATGAAACGATCCAAATATCCATGAATGTTGTATTTTTACTATTCTCTCAGCTTTTTGAATTCAGCAGCATTAATGTGCTTCAAAATGAAATACAACTTTTCACCTTCATAACAAAGAACCTAATTTAAAGGCGGAATGAAGTAGAAATAGCATCATTTGAATTTCTACTTATTAATTTTTCTGGTGGCATTCCAAGGTTGATACACCATGTTAAACCACCAGTGTCACAAACACATCCTCATAACTTCAATGCAAGGAAATTAATTCGCTATAGTCTTTAATTGGTTTAAAGAAAATAAATACAAGATGGTTTGTAACTTGTAGCTACTGTGACTAGCACAGAACTGAGGTTGGTGCTGAGACCATCAGAGAACCTGTAAAATTCACGTCTAGACTCTTATTCACCTTGTGGGCCAATCTAAATCATAGTTCTTTTTTGGTTGTATAAAGATGAAAATAATCGGATCGATTAGGAATTTTATATTGCCTCTGCCTGAAGCTCCTACAATTGCTCCTGGAATAAAGTCTAAGGTGATAATCCCACTCTGAAGGTTACACGCCAGGAAGATGTTGCAGAACTGGCAAGGATACAAAGAAAACCCACAGAACTCATTAAAGTAACAGAAACTTGGTCCAGAGTGCAAGCGATGAGCTCAGCAAATTTGCAGTATCAAAGGAAAAGTCAGGGGAAAGCAACCAACATCTTCTTAATCATCCACAAGGGTCTGAAATTCGATAGCAGATCCACTTTCAACATAAAAGGCAAGGATAAGGCAACAATTAAACGGGTTAGAAATCACTTTCCATCTGCTCAGACGAAGACGTTTATGCAAAATATCTTCTGGCCAAGACGTTTCGCTTAAAGCCAGCAGTGCCGATGGACTTTTCCAGGAGTGCCGGGGATGTGAAATCTGGTGCTCAGCACCCCGAACCAGCTCTATGGCCCAAACCATCACCTGGGACTGGACATCTCCAGGACTCCTTCACAACTGCAACAGATGCACTGTCCTCATGCTGCCCAAAGACGTACAAACCCAACTGTACCCTAAATAAGTCTTTCTAGCCCAGTTTTGCAAGCAAAGCGCATAGTTACATAGCTGCTGGTCTTCCCCATGCAACCTTCCAGAGCTCAGTTTTACCCAAATTTGCCTTGGCACAGCACAAACCTCATCTCATGGTGCCCTGGGTGATGCCTTCATCGAGTTTATGGGTGAAGATGTGAGAGGAGTTAGTACCAGAGCTCTGTTAATGGTTGGATTCAATGGTCTTGAGGGTCTCTTCCAACCAAAATGATTTAATGACTCTGTGAGGAGGATGGAGATCTGAGGACCTTCTCTTCAACCAGAGCACAAGGAGCAGTAGGAAACCAGAAGGCACCAGTTCCCCCTTTCCCAGAACCACTTGTCTCCTCTAAGAGCAAAAAGGTATAAAAATGTGTTTCTGTCATTAAACTCACAAGACTGGAGTCTAAACAGAGACAGGAAAAAGTGGCTGCCGAACAGGATTTTTCTACTTTAAAGTCACTCTTTATAATAGAATGGCGTTTCAAATTGACAAAACCATCTTGAAATCCAGGCAGTTTAAAACTAACGCTTTTTTCCTTTTGTAACAATCCTTTCAGGTCTTACTTCTGCTTCTCGTTCTCCCCATCTCTCCCCATTTCACTCCCCTGCCAGACTCCTGGGGAAAACAGAATATTCAAGAGAAACAGCTTTACAGAGCACACCCAAAACGCTGCCAGAGACTTAACAACTCAACTGGTGAAGTCAGAAGAAAATGCTTCTCCTCTGGTCTTTCATTAACACGCATCTTGAAGAATTCCTGCAACAATCATTACAGGAGATATTTTTGGGCAGACATGCAGCTTTTAAACTGACTGACAAGTGTCACCAAGAAATGCATCTGTAATTGAGAAAACAAAAGCAGCAGTTGCTATTTCTGTGTGGATGGCAAATGTGACAAGGCTGAGACCTACGTACTTTTAGGCATTAACAGCTGAGCCATCAATAGACAGAAAAACACACTCGTTTTCCTTCTGTGTGAAAGGAAAAAAAGAAATAAATTTGCAAAATTGAAAGTAAAAAAAAAAAAAATTGAAAGCCACGACTTTTTTTCCAGAACATGCTTGTACTTCCAAGGGCTCCGATGCAAAGTTTTATGGATCCTTAATTTTTTGCTCCTGCAAAGCTCATGTCTGCAGAAGCAGAGACGCCAGTGCTACCCCATCCTCTGCACCCCGACAATAACCCAGGCACGTTTCTGGCCCACCTCTGCTCGAACAAATTAAATCAACTTAACTGAACATCATAAAAAAGCTGGCTTTAAATGGCTCTTTTTCCACTACATTGTCTTCTGCAAATAGCACCGAGGTTATTGATTTCCTGCAATGCAATATCGCTCCGTTTACTTAAACTAGTTCCCATTTTAAAAACTTCATAAAACGTAATCTGGAAAAATCACGCTGGACTTCAAATAGCACCGACGGTAGACTTGGTGCATGAAGAGACTCTGAGAAAAACCCCTTCTAAATACTGAAAGCTGACGACCGCCCAGCTCTGCTTTTCCATTCACATTGGACCTTCTCAGCATTTCCTCCAGCCCAGCCCGTGCTCCATCCCTCTGAGACCTGAAGATGCACACCTGCCTTATTTCCAGACATCTTTCTGAATTAAACCCTAAATCTCAGCGATCCAAAAACATTAGCTGCGCTTTATCTTCCTTCCCCAGGAACCACCGCTCGTACACGCTGAATTACACCTCGCAGCCTCATTGAGCTAAAAATGAGAGTGAGATCCTGAGATTTAACGCGTTCTTAGCTGCGATGACAAGGAAAGGAGATGACATTTTATTTTGCTTGAGAGGCAGGAGAGCTGGGAAGGGAGGAAAGAGGGAGAAAAAGGGAAAAGAGAAGAAATCTTGACAAGAGAGAGTTGGCAGCTCGGCGGAGAAGGCAGCTGGGGATGAAATGTTATCAACAGAACTTGGGGCCAGAAAAGATCAGCAGCTGCTGAGCGCAAGTCACAGATACTGCATCAAGCCCATGATTTCTTATAAATAAAAAAATTAAAGGGAAAAAAAAAAGCAGCATAGACTGAAATTATCCAAACTGCATCTTTTTTTCAACAGAACACTTTTTTTTTTCTTTCAAAATACAACATATAATTGTGTTGTGTAACCAGGAGTCACAAACTATTAAACACCACAATGACATGAAGCCCAGGGGGTCTTAACTGATTCCAAAAGAGAGATTATTCATTCATAGGAACTAAATCTATCCATATCCAGTTACTGCAGTCGTCAGACCCAACCTTTTTCCTCAGGCAATCCCAAAACACCAGAGATCCAGAGCCTGGACAATTAAGCACATCATATAATACCTGCATGGTCCAAGTGCTGGACAGGAGATGGAACAAGGGACAACCGGGCTCAGCCAGGGTGGAAAATCCTGTTCTTTTCTTGAAAGTGCTACTGACACCAAAAAACACCTCTGGAGCCATGTTTTTGCTTCTGTGTACGCTCTATTTTCTTTGCTTCAGAGGATGAAGCGGCGAAGTCTCCTTCAGACAGCAAGAAAAGTCTAAAACAATATTAAACAACACTGGGAAAGGTCTGAGTCTCTTCTGCCCTGCAGCCGGCACAGCTGAGAAAGGTTCTGCAAGACCTTTGCTCAGAGGAAAGAAACGGAGCACGTCTTTGAATCCTTCTGACTCAAGAGATTGCAGCTTATTTCCAATTCAGAACCCAACCAGAAGGAAATTTACCAAAAAAAAAAAAAAGGATTCCAGTGATCACAAAGAGCATCATTCATGTCTTGTTGAGCTTTCCTGGCACACCTTTAAATGACTCCCACGAGTGCCAAGGAAAGGGATCTGGGCACTGTTCCCACATGAAGAACTGCAAATAGGCATTAAAGAAAATTTTTTAAAAGAAAAAAAAAAAAAAAGAAAAGAAAAGAAAAAAAACCCCAAACCTGGTTCAGCTTGCAACTAGAAATAAAAGGTTAGGATTAAGGGAGAAAACTTGTAGAGCAAAAGCTATGAAAACCATGGCGTTATTAAAAACCAGAGAACTGAGATGATGAGATGTCTCTTTCTTGGATATTAAGAACCCACAAACACAATTCCCACCCCAGAAAAAGCCCACAATCCAATGAACCACCAAAATCCAGCCTGTGGACATCAGAAAAATCATTGCCAGGCAAACACACTGCAGCTTTTTGCTTTAAGATTCACCTTCCTTTTACAAGGAGACTACAAAACAGAAGCAGCAGCTGGAACTAAACTTGAGCTCACTAGAATTTACACGATCAGGTCTTCTCTAACCATACATGGCTGGTTGGCTCTTGGAGTTGTCAGACTGAAAGGGCTATTTGTTTTTTATTGTGATTTCACTTTCTTTGGCTGTTGTGCAAATTTCCTTGATTTTACAAGAGATTTTTAGTTAATTATGTATTTACCTAGTTAGCATAATTGTCTTCAATTATGTAATTAGTGTTCATATGTGTAATCATTTGAACATATGATTAGATATAATTACACCATTAAAACGTGCAAGTCATAAATATCTTTATCATTTTGATTGATAGACATACAAGGATGGGAAAAATTAAAAAAAAAAAATCTCACTTGTTATTTTTATCTCCTGGATCCTGAAATCTGACAGAGCAAGAGGATTCAGCCTATAATGTTGCTATAATTATTTATAAGGACCTATCAAGACTATACCAAGGTTATACTTTTGAAGCAGAGGTAGAATGAGTCAAACCACTCAAAACTGAAGAGCAAAGAGTCACCCAGTGTAACAAGATTTTTATGTAAAAAAATAGAAAAAACACACTAATAAGAATCATCTGGGAAATACTTATTGCGTCGTGTCTAAACATTCACTTGCCACTACTAACGGCCCACTCAGAAAAATGTAATTCAGAACAAAACATGCAAGTTGTTCCTGCTTGTTCTCATGGAAGATGCTGTTGCACCATAAAAAGCGGGTTTAAAGCTCCTTGTACTTTTTATAGCTACCTCTACAACAACCAATGTACCTGTACTTGTCAGAAAAGTAGCATTTTTTAGTTCTGTTTAGCTTTATTTCGGCAGCTGTAGTACAGTGCCAGAACAAATAATTGCCACGTACCAAATGAATTAGTACAGAGACAGCTGAGTCTTCTTTTTAATTGCTTTTGGTTGGGAAGGCAAACATTTACACATAGATTAAATAG
Organism: Pampusana beccarii; assembly: GCA_013399365.1. Classification (NCBI taxonomy): domain Eukaryota; kingdom Metazoa; phylum Chordata; class Aves; order Columbiformes; family Columbidae; genus Pampusana; species Pampusana beccarii. The sequence goes on along the minus strand of VWYH01001113.1, from coordinate 594,751 downwards.
TTAAGCTTATTTAAAGCTCAACTTCCCCTCTTCAGGTTCAGATTTCTTGCTTTTGCTAACACACAGAACAGTTTATCAAAACCAACCAAACAAAAAAATAAAGCCCCACATTGTGCCTAAGCTGACTCCAAAAGCTTGGGGGATGGAGGGAAAAGCTCAACACAATAGAACAAGATCTCTTCAGCAGCTCTTGGGAATAAACCTCAATCACAGAGCATCCCTCAGCAAAAGGCACCTGGTTTTTCCAGCCCAAAAAACCTCACTCATGCCCTGCAGAGCATCCAGAGAAGGATCACAGGAGGGCTGTTGTAACAGAGCAGAAACAACCCAACTTGTTCAAACCCTATCACCACCAGACACCTCAGATGCACTAGGTTTTGTGAGTAGCATTTATTTCTTCAAAATGCAAAAGCAACCATGTCAAGAACACTGCCTCAGGAGTTGAGGGTATCGCTCCTGGTCCTCAGGTGCCATCGAGTCACTGCTGCGACTGCTCCGTCTTCAAGACCAAGCCGATACATTGAACACAAGACAGTAACTTCACTACATGTAGAACCATCTTCCCTCTGCTCCCTGAATTTAGTGGGATATAGTAGGATATAAGAAGGCTCTGAAGAACTATCAAGTCTCTGACGTTCAACAACTGAACTGTCAGTCATGGAAGCGCATGCTGGTGTTACAGAAACCTCCACGTGAAGGGCACCAGCTCTAGACACAAACTGTGAAGTGTAGAAGGCACCAGCATCAAGTTTGTAGTCATAGAATCATTTTGGTTGGAACAGACCCTCAAGATCATCGAGTCCAACCATTAACCCACCCCTGGCACTGCCCCATGTCCTGAGAACCTCATCTGTCTGTCCAACCCCTCCAGGGATGGTGACTCCAGCACTGCCCTGAGTAACCTGTTCCAACACCTGACAACCTTCTCCATGAAGAAATTGTTCCCAATATCCAATCTGAACCTTCTCCGGCACAACTTGAAGTCATTTCCTCTCATCCTACTGCACGTTACTTAGGAGAAGAGACCAACACCATCCACACTACACCCCACACCTTCTCAGAGACACTAACGTATGTTTGGACTTTTGGATCTAACTTATATCGTTTTTTGGAGAAGAACTCAAATGAACAGCAAAACAAATGTGGTTTCCAACCAAGAAGCCTAGGAAAAAAATACGAGGAGCTCACCGCTCTGAGGTTTCATTGACAGATGTAGGAAAACATCTTTCACTGTGTGCACAGCAATAGGAACGATTCCCTATTCTGCTCCATAAAAAGCACCTTCGAGTGTTTCTTCAGGAGATACCTTTTCACCAACCAGCTACCACAATATACTTCTGCTTCAGCCCCAGCAGATCTATATGTGCTGCACGTTTCCCTGGGTTACTAAATAATCTCTTCACTCATCAAATACACTATTTTTCAGCAAGACCTCACAGCAACAGACCTCATTTTTTATTATGAGACTAGCATGTTCATCAGCAATGGGAAAAAAAGCTACTTCTGCAGCATCCCAGAGCCACTTCTCCAGCCTTTCAGCCACCGTCCTACCTTTGAAGAGCCACAAAAGCTGACAACAGACAGAAACCAAAGACTGGAGAGCACAGATCGGGAAAATCCAGAGGAAGGGGAGAAGATGGACACAATCCATTCAGGGAAGCGTCCATATTTCAGTAAACGAGAAAATATTGCTGTTTTCCTTCCGATGATGGCAGATTTGTGCTCTGCGTTCATCGGAAACTTTCTGTTAGGGATTTCTGGCAGCTTTTAAGCTTCCACAAGGGTCAATATGAGAGTGGTACGGTAAAAATCACCACCCTGGATGTCATTCCCAGCTCCACGTGATCCTCTGATAGCCTCATTTTGGTGATTGCTGATGCTTTCGCAGGCCAAGGCTCGATATTCTCAACCGAGAGACTGTGACTGAAACACACACTTCACTTGCCCTGATGTTGCATTTATCTTGATTTAAGTCGACCTCTTTCCCCCACCACTTCCGAGCCCTTTTTAGAAACCTGCAAACATTTTTCTTGCCGAGAGGCAGCAGCCTCCAGGAACCAGGAGAATCAGCAAGATACGGCTGGTCGGATTATTCTGAATAAAACAAGTGAAGAAGTCAATATTTTTTTTTAATCAGCTTGCAAAGCATGTGTCTCCTGATCCAGCTTCTTGCAGACGATAGGCTAAATTATCATCAAATGGCTTTACACTTCTTTCAGTGGCACATTCACAAAATACTCCGCGGGACTACGTGCTGTTTGCAGCATATGATGGTGGTACAAATATCAAAATGGTGTTGTTCAAGACAGGATTATATTTTAATAGTTACAAAGGGAACAGGATTGTTGCCATCCTGAGGATGAAAGCCCTCGGTAGAGCCCAGCAAGGAAGGTCACCAGCCATCCTGATGGCACCAACCACAGCATCCAGGGTCATGGTGAAAACCTGCATCCCAAGGAGACGATGGACTGGGAAGGATGCTGGACCTTCCTCGTTACTGCTGCCCAAAATGTTCTGTGCTCCACAGAGAAGAGGCTACAACTGCCACCAAACTAGGACAACTGCACCACGCCCTTTTATTAATTGCAATTTAACTGTGAGGTTTTAGGATTAGATTGCCACTAGGCAAGGACTCCACGTCCAAAAGAGGTTTTGGGGATGGTTTGTGTTTTCTCCTGGATCGCTTTTTGGAAGTCCAAATTCTTATAACCTTCACCATCAATCCTATCATCAACAGAAATGGTTGGGTCTCAGCATCTCCAGACATCCCTCCTTCCTCACTGTTTTTACCACTTCTGCCTATTCTTACTTCAAGGCCCCCACAGTCATCCTCAGGAAAGCCTTTCCTCCCACAGCTGAGCCTATGGAAGATTTAACATTGAGAAAAAAAGTACATTTATTGACAATATCAATATATGAGGTTCAGAAGCAAGCAAAGGCAACTTTTCAAACGCCCATGGTACATCAGGGCATCACTAAGCATTGCAAAACCCCAGTCCGTGAGTGTTTGGAGGTGACAGGCGGTGGATTTGTATTAATTAATTTGTATTAATACCACTCAGTGCTTCACTCATCTCCTTCCAGCTCCAGCAAACGAGCCCCTCGCCAAGCAGCGCGGTATCTCCATCAACAGACACATGTAACTGCTCACGTTATGGAAACACCTTTCTTATTTAAAATGCATACCACCTTAATTACTCACTGTGATTAGTGTAGCCTTCTGTAATGTTTCAGAACAGAATCCTACCTTCACCTTATTATAGCACGCAAAAAAAAAGAATTAACATTTTCTGGCACTCCGTCTATTAAAACACAAAAAGCAGCATTTCAGAAAAACAAACAGACAAAAAACCCCGCACGTGATGTTCTCTTTGATCAGCTGCAAGAGAAGCATAAAAAGGCTGCTCTGAAGTAAAGTGGGTGCTACATTTTCTGTTTTAATTGATAGGCATTCTTATTAACTGCTGATGTGGCCAAAGAAAGCAATTTGTGGGAGGGGGGTTACTTACATGGGAACAGCTGTTTTCCTACTGCATTCTGCACAGCCTTATTACGATAATTGTATTCTTGTTAGGAAAATTGACGATGATTTCATATGACACTCCTCAGTTCACGGGAAGACTTTACAAATGTTCAGTGAACACCTGACAAAATCCAGCCTGACTCATGACTAAATTAGCCTGCATTTTATGCTGGAAAAAACCCTCCGTAAGCGTTTGACTCAATAAAGCTCACATTTAGCTACAAAAGCCATGTGTTCCCATCGTCATTCAGCATTAAAAGAAGTACGTAATTAAACTTTACATGCCATGTTTGCTGTTGAGGCTATGAGCAGCTCAGATCTTTTCTTCGTAAGAACAGCGCCTGAATTCACAGCTCTGCAGAGTCCTGCAGATGCATTCAGTGCTCGCTACAAGCCTCCCCTGCTCTGAGAAGAGAAATAAGTGTGAAATGTGGAGAAAAAAAAAATAATAATCTCCAGGGCAGAAATTACAGTGAGGGACAATATTGACAGACAAACAAGCAAGAGAGTCCTGAAGTTGCACCAGGATTCTTGGAACTGAGACACTGGTGCACCTGAGCACATCACAAACTGAGACCATGACACAGAATCACAGATGGTTTGTGTTGAAGGGACCTTCCCAGCTCCCCCATTCCCCCCCTGCCATGACAGGGACATCTTCACCAGCTCAGGTTGCTCAGAGCCCCGTCCAGCCTGGCCTGGGATGTCTCCAGGGATGGTTCATCCACCACCTCTCTGGGAACCTGGGCCAGGCTCTCACCACCCTCAGG
>VWYH01001113.1:485298-590442 GCA_013399365.1 Pampusana beccarii | reverse complement strand
CTCTCTCAGCCTGTCCTCCCCGCAGAGCTGCTCCAGCCTCAGATCATCCCTCCTCTGGCCCTCTCCAGCAGGTCCATGTCAAGTCTGATCATTTGGATTACATTATTGTATGTTTCTGGGCATGGATGTCTCTGGGCAGTAATTTATGGGGGAAAAAAGAAAAAAAGGGCTCTATTTGGTACTTGCCCACCCACCGTTAGCCTCACCTGAGCGTGGATGTGGCATTTTAAAAACTTAATCAAGGAAAATTAGTTTCTATGGCAACTAATGGCACATTTAATAGATCAAGTGTTGAGTGCTGTGTATAAGAATGCTGCAAATTATGAATTGCGATTATGAATCAAATGCTACACAATCATTGCACTGATAACATGCATGCAATGATATACTGGGGTGCTCAGAGCTTTCTGTATAATTATGAGCGAGGATAAGTTTTGGGGAACGACAGCGTGTTTGTAATTCTCTTCTGCAATAATTACTGTAGCCTTACGTTATTCTCCCCAAAAGCTTCACTGATACTGATTAGACCTTAAGTTGTAAAACGAAGTTTCTGAACAGTCTCCAGTTTGAAAGTGCAGCCACCACTCTGAACACATGAGTTTCCCCATCTCCCTCGCCTGTAACTGATCACAAGCAGAATTTTGCGGCGTATGGTGAGAAGCCAGTAAATCTGAAGACACGTTTTCAAAGAGAGGCCCCTATAGAGCAGTGTCACTTCAACACGACTCGGAGCAGATCACAAGGCAGCACACACAAGTCATCAGCCTGTTGCAGAACTACATCGATTGATCAAAAAGTTAAAAGCAACGCTCGGAAAGACAAAAAGGCATAAATGTGCACTTTGGTAAAGCGTGCAGGAGCACCGACATGAAAGAGGAAATAAAAAAACTCCATTCGTTCCTCCTCCCAGAGGTAGAAAGGAAAAGCAGATGGAGACTGTGCTGGTAACAGCAGTTCTGCAGAGCAGGAGGCTGCAGCAGAGCACCAGTGAGGTCTCCTCTCCTTGGGGCTGGTCCATGGGATGGTGGAGGTTGAGGACGAACGTTCTTAGGCTGACAGAACACATAGAAGACCCTTTGGAGACTCCCTGAGGACCATCTCCCCTTGCAGTAATGGCATCACCTCAACTCACAGCCACCTCCCTAAGCCACAGGGCCACCACGCTCCTTTTAGGCCAAAAAGAAGGCCACGACCGGACAAACATCAGACAAGAAGACCTGACGTCCTCTACAGTCAAAGGGCTCAGCTTGGTCCTTCTCTAGGCTCAGCTTCTTAAGCTGACCCATCCTGTAGTGCTGGCATCTCCTCAAGCCCATCGCTAAGCCTGGCATCTGGCTGAGACCGCAAGAGGACCCAGAGGAGAAACATTCACAGGAGATTTTCCTCTACTAACCATTAGATACTTGGCTTTTGAGCTGCCTCTCCATGGTTGTGGAGACCTACTGTGAGCTCACAATCAGGAAAGCAGGTGACTGCAGCTAATTAGCCCCCAAAACAAGAACAAAATTCTTTGTGAAGTAGAGTCCATGATTTTAAAGAGAATTTAATTTGGCAGCTGTAATTAACTGCAGCTCCAAACCCCCAGCTATTCAGGTGCTCAATTACCAAACTCGGCGTGTAAATCAAGGAAACAACTTCCTGCTGTAGCATTCGTACCCGCTCTTAAATACTATTTCCAAAATTGAAGGCTTGCAGACAGTACTACCACAGTTTCACTTTAAGGACACTAAATAAAGCTTATTACTACCACCAGCCTTATGTATTTAATTCTCTTTCCCCTTGAGTGCTGCTCCCACCCCTCACTGGGCAAAACAGAAGCCCCGTTAACGAACCAGCACAAGGTTTGTGAAGTTTGAAACCCAAAATCCATGTCTCATCTCCATGCAATGGGGACCACACAGGTGTTCACAGGTGGGACCCGGCAGCCTGTGTTTAGCTTCAATGGCATCACTTGTGATGACCAAAGCAAGACCCATTTCTCTGTTCACTGTATTTCTGACCCCCAAGTCAGTGGACATCAATGGGGGATTTTATAAATGCCTAGTGCAGAGTTGCTGGCTTCTTACAGCATTTTAAAAAAGGACTTTCTGTGCGTGCCAATAATTGAAAAAGTTTGAGAAACACATGTGAGTTGAATAAGATTCTTAGAATAGATACATAATTACATATTTTATAAACTCACTTCCCAGGGTCTGATAAAATATCATTTTGAAAATAATTTCCATAAAATTTGCAAACCAAATATGATAACCTTCTGTGCAAAAATCGGTAAAAAACTGAAGTACTGAAAATGCTGGCAATTACCACAAAATGTGGATGGGTCTCCTGCAGAAAAAAAAAAAGGAAAATAAAACTGTATTTTCACCACCTCCGTCTGGAAGAATAGGAAGCATACTGCCAGATACTTCCTCTCAAACCCATCTCGTATTGAAGGTTGTCTGAACTTGAGAAAACAACAACAATATATTACCAAGTTTCATATAGAAATTCTGCACATAAAAACAAATACGATCAGTATTTAAAATGCCCAAGAGTAATTATTGGCAGGTCAGAATAATTCTAAGACAGCTGGAAACAGCAAGCACCACCCTGCTTATTTCACATCCACCCTGATCTGCTTTTCCCCAGCAGCTCCGTTGACCAAAGCAACACCAAGGTTGGTGAGATCCATGGCGTTTTGGTTTAAGAGAACCCAAATCTCACGGGCAACAAGTCATAGAATCATAGAATCATTTTGGTTGGAAGAGACCCTAAGGATCAAGTCCAACCACAACCTAACCTAATTCTGGCACTAGACCATGTCTCTAAGTCCAAAGGGCTGGTGGCTCCCACATGCCAAAGTTTAAATATGGCAATGCAAAAAGCTATGGTATCTTATAGTGTCTTAGCCTTTGTTTTTTTAACTTTCTGGAGCTCTAAAATTGAATGGAAATTAAATAGGAAGGTGATAAAAGGGCTAATGTTCAAACACAGCCCTGCCAAGCCTCCTGTATTTCACTCTGGAATCACCCATCTGAGACCACCAGAACTATCCCCCTGTTCTCAGGCAATTAATCTGCAAAAAATATTACGAGTCTCGGAGAGCTGTAACATGAGAGCGAGTGTGAGAGAGCAGACCGAGGTGCTGGCTGACAAGGAAAATCTATAAACAGGTAAAATGAAGAGAAATCAATTTCCCATCCTGGACCCCAGATGAGAAAAATAGATCTTTTTATGAAGGAAAAAAAAAAAAAAAGAAAAGAAAAAGCAAGCAGCAGACATGTAGTTGCTCTCTTGTTAAGATATTTTTAAGAGCTTTTTTTTTTAAATTAACAGCAGCATCATGAGCTTTGTTACTGCTTGAGATGGCACCTTTCAGAGCTGGTCCACAGCATCCCCTGACAGATCACAACAGCCCCGCTCGCTGGGAAGCTGCTCCAGTCAGGTTTGAGAAGGAGCTTTGATTTCAGCTGCACCAAACCTCAGAGGCTGCGGGTCGGCTTTGCTGGAGCAGACGGAGGAGATGGTTNGGGTGGTGAGAGCCTGGCCCAGGTTCCCAGAGAGGTGGTGGCTGAACCATCCCTGGAGACATCCCAGGCCAGGCTGGACGGGGCTCTGAGCAACCTGAGCTGCTGAAGATGTCCCTGTCATGGCAGGGGTGGGACTGCCTGAGTTTTGAAGGTCCCTCCAACCCAAACCATTCTATGATTCCAAGGAAGCTCACTGGAAATATCAGCATCAGTCTACCTGCTCTTTTCTGCCTGCACACAAATGCGTATTTACTTCCACCCAAACATACCGCACGCCAAAAACTTCTCCATCTAGAGCCAGCTGCTTTAGGTCTCAAAATGATGTTCAATAAGACTGGATAAGAAAAGTTCAGGAAGGCAGAACGAACCCAATGTTAGTAACAGGCACCGAGAGACAGGTGCTTGTTTCAGAGGCAGGTGGAGGCAGCCAGCCCAGGGCAGATCCCATCTCCACCACATTGAATGGCATCTTGTGCCACAGCAAATCTGCTAACAAATCCTGCTTCAAGCAGTGCTACATTAAAACATTATTATAAAATTTTGTGAACGTGGGGTGTATCAATCCAGAGTCTCTCACTTGGCTCTTCCAACAAGGAGCCACCAGCATCAGCCCCTTATCTCCCCTAACAACATTACACGAGCCACCAACCTCCTGTTGAAGCAAAGAGGACAACCAGCAATGGGAGAGAGTACAATAGAAGGGCAATAACTAGTCTTCATACCTTGTGAGGCACTGAATACTAAACTTCATAATAACGGCAGTGATTTTAAGATAGCACTGTTCTCATTTGGGGTGTTATCAAAACATCTAGACACTTGGCTAGTTTTTTGTTTGTTGGTTTGGGCTTTTTTTTGTTCTTCTTCACCTGGCAAAAAACAGAGATCACTTAATTTAAAAGAAAAATGGCTCATTTTATACCATGGCTTTAATGTGTGACTGCAGCTGAGAGAGTGCAACTGTGTGCAGTTAAAGTCGAGTTTTCTAAGGCAGAGCCTGACCTGTGCCTTCCCTGGAGCCAGCACAGGTTAAGCTTCAACTTCTTTATTTTTAAGTCTTCTAATTAAATTGGAAACAGCTACAGAATAAATAGGAGAGAATGGGCAAATCTTTCCTTCCTGGGAGGAACATCACTTGTCTGCGGACTTGAGGTCTCCGGTGACTCCCCCTTCCCCAGCTCTCGCCTGTCCTACGCGATTGTACCGAGGGAGATGTTTAATTCACCACCTTGCTAAGAAAACCCTTGCATGTTTCCTAGTGGCCAGAATCTCATACAAATATCTGCGCTGTGAAATGTGGGGATCTCAGCTAATTACAGGCGCATCCTCAGGTCTCGGTACTCAAATTGTTGGCTGACAAAGCAAGATGAGAGAACACAGCCGAAGACAAAGTGGCAGTGGCCACTTTGAGGCAACAAAGAGCAAAGAAGAGATAGAAATGGAAAAGCAGGGCAGAGGGGGAATGAAGTATTACATTTGCACAAGTCTTATATGGTCCTGACCTAAAATAACTTGTTAATGGGGTACCCTGGCCAAAGGGGATGCTGATGGGGGACACAGCAGGGCAGCTGTAGTGCAGGCTGACAAGATTTTTTTGCTATAAGATAGTTAGGCCTGGGAAAACGGTAACTTAATTCCATTTAACTTGTGTTTTCTGCAGGGCTGCAGTTCTGTGGTTCCAACGACACCCAAGACCCAGGCGCACGGCGAGGCTCCCCCGAGCCCTCGTGTCCCCCTCTCCAGTTGTTCACTCTGATGCGTAATGTTTAACCCAGCCATCCCTGTCCTCATATTAGTTTTCCTTTTCCTTCTACCAACCTCCATGGATCTCAAACATCCACATCAGGATGCCACGTCACAGTACAATACAGACTTGTTGATTTTAATCATAGAATCATTTCAGTTGGAAGAGACTGAGGATCACCAAGTCCAACCATAACCTAAGCAACTCTAGCACTAAATCACGTCCCTAAGAACTTTGTCTAAATGCCTTTTAAACACCTCCAGGGGTACAATGCACCTAGCCAGTCATTCATAAAAAGCCATGAACTTTTCCGCCGTTGATGTTTCTTCTGCGACATCCCAATATGAAACCAACAGCTGGGCGAACCCCACCCCCTGGACCCTGTTGCACTGACCTCTACCACCCTGCACCAGTCTCGTCCTTAGCAGAACGTCAACCCAACGTGCAGGGGCTCGGAGGGAGCAGAGGGAAGGGGGGACGGGGCTCACCTGTGGCCGGGGGTGGCCGGTGACCAGGCAGGTCAGCTCCAGCGTCTCGCCCTCGCGGATGGTGTAGACCCTCTCCGAGTAGCGCTCCTCCTCGATGTTGCAGGCCAGGCCCGAGTGCACGATCCGCACGGTGGGGGGGGCTGCAAGACCCAGAGAGAGAAACCAGGTGAGCACCGTCACCTGCACCCCAGGGCCACCCGGACCCACGGCCATCCCCGAGCTGCTATTTTCACCATTTTCACTCTTTTTCCCACTCAGCACAGACATATTGGGCGCCAGAAGAGATTACCACCCTATTTATTAACACCTAGCAATCCTCTGAATGAAACCTTTGCAATCATTTGCATTGCAGTTATTTTTGTTTCCGTTTCCAAATGAACTCTGCGTTATTGTTCTTTTTTTAATTGTATATATTTCTAAATGTATCACACTCATTATGCAAATGAAAAGCCCTAATTAAACTATTAAAATTAAACAGGAGAAGCAGTGGGACCGATGCTACTTCCTTTCAAAAGTCGATACCAAAATCCTGCTGCTATTACAGTGGGATCAGGATGTGGAGCAGAGGTTAAGTTCAAGCAGAACGCTTACTTTAATTTTCTTGTATATGCAACCTGAACTACAGGACTTTACGCTGTTTTACACGTTGTAGATACAGGTAAAGTGCAATGTCATTGCTAATAACCACGTGTACAAATTACAGCTGTTCCAACAAGTCTCCAAAGCATGTTGTCGGCTCTACGATTTTCTTTACTTCTGAACCATAAGAAAGTTGAGTTCCAGTCCTACCACCAAATAAAGTAACATAAACTAAACAGAAGAGATAGAGTGTCATTTTGGTGAGTTTTAAAGACACAGTATTTCACCTTTTCTTCTCAACAGTGCACTGCTCTGGTTCAGTAGAAGTGGAGCTGTCTTAAAAGTCCTCACTGAACTCTTAAATTACAAGCAAAACAATTATAGCTGAGCCCAACAGGACTCAAAGCTGTTGAGTTCCCCCCCTGCCATGACAGGGACATCTCCACCAGCTCAGGTTGCTCAGAGCCCCGTCCAGCCTGGCCTGGGATGTCTCCAGGGATGGTTCATCCACCACCTCTCTGGGAACCTGGGCCAGGCTCTCACCACCCTCAGGCCCAACGATTTCTTCCTCATGTCCAGCCCAAGCCGACCCGACAGTGTCAGGTCAACTAAATGAACAGGAAGAGAATAATTATTTCAGGCTATAACGACTAAGTCCCATATTCCCAGCTACTTTGCATTGCCTTGGTCTGTCTCAGTCTACTATACTTAACTCGTTTTTCAATGTGCTTGGCCTAGCTTAACCTCTTCAGCAAATGTTTAAGAAACCTGTCCTTGGCAGAGCCTCTCTGCAGAGGAAGAACAGATGTTTCCTGCATTACCGGTGTGCTCACAAGTCCAAGGGTACAAGGTGACACAGGTCACATTTAGCCAGACAAGCTCATCCACCCACCTCCCTACACAGGACCTGCCTCAGCTTTGCTTTCCTACTGCTCAGGAGACCTGTTTTACAGCCCCAGCACCCTCCCCACACACAGCTGGTGCTTTGCAAGGTTAAAAATGCTATTTATTGCTTAGAATAAACAAATCTAACCTATCCTTCCCTTGGTACCATCACTCCAGGTTGCTCTTCCCATGGAGCTCATAGTCCCTCCTGCAGGGACAGAGATGTCCTTGGTTAGGAGTCAGTCCCACGTGCCACATTGACCTTAATAATAATCAAGATTCAACAGATTATTTTACTCTTTCTGAATGGAACAGCAGCACTAGCGCTCGCTTTACCGCGGCTTTCCCGGTGCCAGGAGAGCTGCTGGCCCTCCACACGCCTCCAGAGCTCGATGTTTGGGACACGGAGCATCCTCCTTGTCCTGTCACCGTACAACAGGGCTCTGGGCCACAACTGGGGCTTCCAGCATCTCCCACAATATAAACGATAAAATACCGGAACGCTAAAGCAGAGCCACGGAGCAGAAAGGTAAAATAAGGTTCAGCACAGATCACGAGACTTATGATAAAATTAGAAGAGTCAGCAACATTATGCCAACATCCTGCTGCCTTTTAAATCCGTATTACATTAATATTACATTTACGTTCATATTATATTCATATAACTTCAAATTACATTTGAAATGTCCTTCATTTTAGTGTCTATGCTGCTGCTCTATATCCATTAGGTTTGGGAAGGCAGTACGGAAAAGAAAAAATACTCCCCCGTGTATTATTATGGCAAAAGAATACACCGTTTTAAGAGCAGATCAAACGAATAAAGGAAAATAAAAAATATTCTTACTCATTTAACTTTTAAAGTTTTACGGTCCAGAAGACATCGTAGAATTATGAAATGTCGCCTCCCTCCCTACCGCACAAATATTCATTGCAGCTGCTTCTGAAATACGCCTCCGAGCATTTCCTACATTAAAGTAATATATATCTGGCATTTATTTTGTTTGTGGCATTTTAGAAGAATGTGTCTTGTGATTATACACGGTGAATATCACACGAAAGGATCCATCGCGGTGCTGTTCCCGGCCCGAAAAGCCGTAACCACAAAACCCAGACCAACCCTGCCTGGTTATGCTGCAAAGAAGTCGTGTGGTGCCACGAGATTTCTTCTTGCAAATGAAAAACAGTGCCAGCCTGACCTTCCACCACATCTCCTGATATACTGACGTTCCACGGGTCCCCTTTATTGGCTGCTCTTCTCCAGCAATTTCAATTTATTTCCCTTCTCTGCCTCCTGCACACACGTACGCGCCTACACAAGCAATTGGGTTTCAACTTGCAACAAGTTCCCCAGACAGTATAGACATGGGAAAAAAAAAANAAAAAAAAAAAAAAAAGAAAGTAATAAAAATTTCTGTGAAGGCAAAATTAGAAATGTCCAAAGTTGAATATGTATGCAGGTACCTAGACACACTTAATGAAAAAAGTCAAAGTACCAACCAGATGCTGTGATGAAGGGAAACATGCACAACAAATTTTATTTTCTAAAGCAGCGCACGAGTGTAGAAAACAGGGTTTTTTTCCAAACCAAGCTGGTCACCCAGAAAAAGCAAATAACCAAGTGAGTTGGTACGGTGCTCAGAAAGAGATGCTGTACGACTTAGTGTGTTTCTGCACCTCTGGTGCAAATAAATGGCCTTGGACAACTGGAATGCTCCTACCTGACCTTTTATTTAAAGTCTTTCGACCTCAATCACAACATTTACCATAATGTATTTTTATTAAAAAAAAAAAAATATCTCATTTCCTGTAATACTATTAATAAATGATCACTCTGAATCTTATTGGAAAAGAAAGGTTTTAGACTATGTGATTGCACTGTTCCCTAACTGCTCAAAAGAGAATCGACAAAGTATTTATTCATGATTTCTAAATTAATCTCAAAAGTTTCTAGGGCACAAAATCTGTGTTTACATGTGACTTTGACATCCTCAAATTACAGAGACTAACGAGTAAATGGATTTTTTGAGGAGGGTTGAACATCCACAAAGAGCATCCTCAGCTTCTCAGTCTTCCAGTGACAGCTGGAAAGTGAAGCCCTTCTCCTCCTCCTTCCTTCATCGTTTGGTACATTTTAATTTGTTCTGGATCTACATGCTTGGACTTGCATGCAAACCCAGAACAAGAAAGAAATTGCACAAAACGAGGTCCCTGCCATCTTCAGACCTCCCACAACGAGCAGGAGAGCAGAATACAGCAGCTCGCAAGATGCAAGGGACCACTTTATTACTTCAAACCACTTTAAAATAAGAAAGAAATCCTTAAAAGAGACAAGGAACTCAGCCCACATTCACATCTGAAGAATTATCATGAGTTTTCCCCATCCTTCTCTGAACTTGAGCATCCCCACCATGTCAGAAAGAGACCACATGCCATAAATCATAAATTTTTAATATTTGCCCAGCAGGAGGAGCAATAAACAGCAGTGTAATGAGTTGTAAGGGAGGGGGGGGGAAGAAATAAATCTATCTGTTCCTCGAAACAGCATTACAGTTCCCTTAACTCAATAGATACTCTGCTGATAAGCTTTGTAGTGTCAAAATTAGGTCAGGCAGTGACAGGAGCGTTGGGAAGCGGCAGCGTGATTTAATTAGCTTGGTGCCGCCTTCTGTTAGTGTTATCAATCACAGAGCCTTCCTGAGCTCCCAGCTGAATTCATAGAGATATTGGGTGAATATTGAGCAACCGGGCAAAAATCAGTCCAACCAAAGAGGAAAATAAACAGTTGACTTCATCCTTCTCTTGGTGGTCAGGTCAGGGCTGGCTCGGAAGAGGTGACCACGCCATAGATGCTACTACGTGCATAACGTGAATGTACTTATAATAGAATGTAGTACTAAACAATACTGATACACAGGAAGCTTTTTAACTCTCCCTGCTATCACTTATTGCTTCTCTTTCTACCTCAGCTGAGCCATCAGAGTCCTCACCGCAATAACCATCTCCGCAGGAGCAAAGGGCTCCCAATGCAGCCGCTGTTGCTGGGTCACGATCGCGTGTCCCTGCAAAGGCAAAGAATTAAGAATAATTTCCTCTACGCTCTTCCAGGCATTCATCCCCTGACTTAACTCTTGCTCTTTCTTTCCCCCATCAAAAGGGCAGCTAATTCAACTGAAGGAGACAGACTGCTCTTCTCCACTGCTGAGAAGATTACAGATATTGGAGGCCAAGTTATTCTCCCAAAAGAAATGGGAGGACAACATGGGTAAGTCCAGCCAGTGCTGCACATGGGACGTACAGCAACAGGCTCTCTCTTGACCTTGGAAATCAAAACTGGATTGTCTGGGGTATCAGCACCGAGAAAATATCCCTCTGGCACAGGATTTCCCGATAGCATCTCTGAGAACGTGCTTCTTTGTTTTTAAACTGGGTCCTGTCTACAAGTCAAAAGAATGTCACTGAGACACACTGCCTTGCAATCCTTGCTTCTGCTTGACATCCTTAAACTGGCAACTAAAGCTTAGCACAGCAGTCATATTTTCCTACACCACAGAAAGCACACGTTCCACCCTTTCTGTACTAAAATAGTGGCCCCGGCACGTGGTACTTCTAAATTTCCCAATGACACTGTCGTGATTTCTTGGTTAGTTCACAACACGCCAGGTTGATACATCCTTTACAGACAAATATGGAATTTTTCCAGAATCACACCGATCGGAGGGGAATTGTAAAGACAAGTATAGAGGGAAACCTTCCTACGCTGCATCTTCCTCCCTGAACTGCTCTCTGAGCAGTTTGCAACCCACAGATTGCAGGCAGTGGGTTCAATGAATTGTCTAAAATAAGAAAAGAAACGATCTACAAGTGGTAGGCTTAACTGAAGCAACTTTGTTGTTCCTGGCATCACAAAACAGATGATTTTGCCAGACCTGTTTCAACAGTATTATAGTCTAGCAGTAAACATGTCTTACTTTTCTGGCTGTTCTGAGCATACAGTAATACGTTGACTTTCCCCCGCTTAAAACAGTAGAGACGTGAAAATCAAACACGTTAAAAATCACCCTCAAAATGAATCCTGAATTCTTAACCGTTACTCCCACTTTGACAAAACATTTTTCAGAAATGTATTTTAACCAAGAAGCCTCTGGTAGGACAGTTCGCGACAACCAGCACCGAGGAGACGGATTCAGCCCTCAAGAAACTGCACATATATAACTTACAATGCTACAGAAATTAGCTGCAGGTCCCAGCACAACACAGCAAAGGTCATGTCCCTCTTAGGAAATCTGAAGTTTCACTAAAGCCAAGATTGTGATAGATCACATACATGGGAAGGAAGGAATCAAAATCCAGGGCAGGAGCTCTAGGCAGGCACCAGACCCAGTTGGCCAACTCTGAACCTTCTCCCCATGGTCCATGGAGTTTCCCTTGTCCCACTGTAACGACCAAAGCATCATTTGCTGTGAGTACAAGCTGGCGGGAATGAGCCCGTCTCCACCTCCCAAGCATGGCAGCAAATTAAGCAAGATCCACTGAGATCCACTGCGAGGTGCAGAGGCACCTGCACCTATGAATTCGGCAGTGCCACTACCACACTCCACCTCGCTCAAACTCATGCTGAGGTCCATGTCAAGGCACATCCACAACAGGGCACGTGCTGATGAACCAACGGAGCGCAACCAAGCAGAACACGGTTGGGGCTGGCATGTATGTAACATTAAAACACCTTTCCCCAGGCCTGTGCTTCAACATAACACCAGGAGGTAGTAATCCAAAAATCACTGTCTGCTCCGTAGACCTGTATATACCTCCAGGATCCATGAGGGGTTTGGATGAGTTTAGGTGGAAAAGCTCCAAACTCCAGCATCCCTGGAGCTAACTAAGCCGCTGGAGCCCATCCGATCCCATCCTGACATCACGAAGCACAAATTCCAGCATCAACACTTGGAAGAACAATACCCAGCAATGCATGCCCAGCCAGGCTACCTCACCAGGAGGACCACATCTGTGCTCCACCACCTGCACATGGGCCACGGGCACCTCATTAGGACAAGGATTGAAATGTTTAAATGGTGCAGAGCATTGCTTAAACTCAAAGGAACCAGACCATGCTTGTATGGGAGCTGCTGGGTGAGCTCTGGGAGAAAACGGAGCCCAGAAGGGTTGGCTGGAAGGAATACCAGAACCATTTAGGTTGGAAAAGACCTTTAAGATCATTGTGTCCAACTATTAACCCAATACTACCAAGTCCATCACTGCCCCATGTCCTGAGAACCTCATCTCCATCTGTCCAACCCCTCCAGGGATGGTGACTCCAGCACTGCCCTGGGCAGCCTGTTCCAATGCCCCACAGCCCTTTGGGGAAGAAATCGCAAAAGCAACAAAAACACAGTTTACGAGGGTGTCCCGAAGCAGGAGGATGTGCCGTGGGTGCCATAAAACCCACGCGACTGCCAGCAACAGATATCGCGTTATTCTGAGAAGAGACTGTGCTTGTTTGGCTCAGCAATGATAGTTCCATTAAATGCCGTACAAGCCCCAGAAAGGATTTCATTTTAGTTTGCTGACTTAAAAAAAAAAAAAAAGACAGTTTAATATTAAAGAGGAATTTTAAAATACATAACCTTACATGAATGCAAATGAAAAAAGTGCTGCTTTATAGTGTTAAGCAAGAATAAACAGCTTTTTAAACAACAATTTACATTTCTTGTGAGATAGCACAAATCTGTCCCAGTGAGCAGAGACTATCAGGAAAACAAACCTCCTTTCAGGAAGAAAAATGATTTCTTGAATTAAAATTGTGTTTTCTGTACTTCAATGTCTCACACCCAGTTTTTGCATCTTTGTTTTGAAATCCTGAGTGTAGGAGTAACTGCTGAATGACTGGAATATCTTCCATTATATAAAGCTAGGAACCAATTACACTGGATTTTACATATTCCAGGCACTATCAGAACTTGTGCAACTCCTTTTAGCTTCAGTAGGAAAAGACAAACACGGGTTATTTTTTTTAAAATGCCCAGCAGCTCCTCTGTTTGGCTTCCATAAGCTACAGCTTAACACCAACCTGCCCAGAGCAACCAGGATTAACCGGGCACATTCTTACAGCTTGTGACCCATTAGCTCCACCCTAAAAACCTAGGGGAAAAAAAAATACATATGTATTTATGGGAATTGGTTTGTTTGAAGCAACTGCCTGAATTAAATAATAAACTTTGTAAGAGGTTTGGCAGGTTCTTGTGACCGAGCCAAATCCTCTCGCTCCCTGGAGAGGTGGAGCTCTCTTGATGCTCCATGAGGAGAGAGGAAGAAGATGACGTTTAAATTAGCCCAGTTTCCAATGGTTTGTCTTCCAGGGAGAGGATCTGTATGGGCCACACTCTTACTGAAGCTCTGCTGGCACTGAGGAATTTATAACATCTCCATCATTCAGTCCCCGTCCTCTCGCCTTCGGGATTTGTTGATGCCTACTAGGAAATGACCTCGCATCACAATTTTTCTCCTGGAAGTACCATTAGGAAACTCCTTTGTGTTCAACCATCTCTCTCCACAAGACCTGGTAGCTGAGCAGCTTTTGAGGCTTTCTCCATCAAGTGTCCTTCAAACTGGTCCAACCCTCTCTATATTATTTGGGATACAGATTGACAGAGAAACCAGCAGAAACAGAAATCACCTCCTCATGGAACTCATTTCCTTGGGAAGCCCAACTAATTAACTTGGTATTGATGTGCCATTGACCACACAACTTGCCTTCAGAGTTAAGTCAGCTATCAGCACTTCCGTGATTTATTCGAATAAGCATCAATGAACGATCAACAAATCAATAAAAATTAATGATGAAGATTATTAAAAGCCCACTTTAGTACTCAGGCAACGTTAGGTTGTGTATTATTGTTTATATGATTTAACAATCCCCTTTCCAGTGGCTGATGACATCTCCAATTTTATTAACAGAGTGCAATTAGCTGTTAAGTTTCATTACGGAGTTGCTCCTTTTGTACAAAGTTTCTTTAAACCTGTCGAAGCATTTAGGGAAAAAGATGAGAATACTCCTTGCAGCTTCTCTATTGCCAATAATACCCTCTGGCACACTGGACACGTGGCTTTCCTGTATGTAACACACTTAAACACAATCTTTCTACTTCTTCAACCTCATATTTTACTGTGAATCCATACTAGAGACCTCATCACTGCAAAGGCAAAATACCCCAAGCGTGTGCCAGTCAAATACATCAACCTGCTCATCTAACCCATATTGTACCCTGCAAACAAAAGCTACTGACCCAGTGCTGATGCAGGGCTCTGTGTCACCAAAAACATTGGCCTAAAAATCGTTTAGATTCCTTGCAAAAGGCATTTGAGGAGAAAACAAACAAACAAAAAAATTCTTTCTTCAAAAGAGAAGTGTTGAATTGCCTTTTAAATCCAAAACATAGTGATTAACCTTACACTTTGTCAGATTACTGATTTTTTCTTTCAAAACTCCATCAAAATGTTGTTCAGTTTTTACCTGGAACTTAAAACATTTGCAACAGACAAGTAATGAAGAAGCGGCATCTGCCCACAGGGATTTTTGGGGAGCCACTGAGGCACCGGGATGCAGAGACAGAGCAAGGCCCCTCTGAGGACACCAGCACCGCAACAGCCACAGGGGAAACAAGATTCCTTCCCACATCTCAATCCCGGTCACTGGTCTTTCCACCAAAATACAGAAGATATCTGTGTTGATATGAAAATATAAAGGGACATTATCCCCACAAAATAATTTGCAGAGCCAAGTACCAATTGGCATTTCCATGTGAAGCAGATTCTAGTGACAGTGAAGGTATTTCCAAGGACATTTCTCTCCTTACTTCTACCACAAAGTGTATTTTTCGTGTGAACAAGGCCTCGGTTTGAGGAGTTTAATGGTTCTTTTTGCATATTTCCCCAGGCAAAGCAAGAAACTCCTGGTTGCAGAACCAACTTCAATCAATGGAAGAACTTCACACAATAAATACGAAGCCACAGCAGTTGAATTCTTGATGGTCGAGCTTTGGGGACCGTATCCTCAGCTGGAGTAATTCAGCAGCATCGAAGCAACTTCACCAGCAGCACTTTGATTTCCAGCAGCTGGCAATCTTGCCCTTATACCGCTGCTGTGATCTCGGAAAATAAAATGCTTGAGAAATAACAGATGAAAGTGGAAAAAAGTATAAGCAGATTTCTTCAAAACTATTAGATTATTGGCTCTTTAAATGCACTCCTAATTAGTGTGTCATAAGCTGTCCTTAATACATTTCTCAGCACAGCAAACTCTGTCAGATTATACAGACTCACGGAATTTGAAATTAATTGGAAGAGCTAAAAATAGCTCTCAATAATGAAAATATCCACTGATGCTTTAAAATGTTTGTAATAAAAATAACGATCGCATAAATTCTTTTCACAACCTCAAAAAACCAAGAATATGGCTACCTATTATCCTCATTATCTAGGTCCTCATAAGTTACAAAAGTGTTTGATAGTTTTAAATTAAAGCTGATTTTCTAAGTGTCTGTTTAATATTAAGAACAAGGTCCAAAAGGCTTAACATCTCACCACATGGACACGCGAGCACCCAATCCACATGGAGGAGGATGTAGGCACAAAAAAGGGTTTAAGCTATTGCCCAAGAAACAGAGGCTTTGATCAAACTGTAAGGAAAAGTAACACATCAAAGGCAGCACTAATTCCTCTTGGTGTGAGCCACTGCCATGGTGGCACCACAGGGGACATCCCAGGAGCTCCTGCTGCAGCACCAGGGCTGCGCTGGCTGGACCACGTGGACCTCCCAGCCTTGCAGCATCCCCAGGATGGGTTGTTCCATTGTTCCTTGGATGGAAAAAGCCACACAGAGGAAAAACAGCACCACGAGAGATGTTTTTCCGGGTTTTGTTTCCTTCTGGAGCAACGCCAAGCATCTCTCTAAGGAGAGGGCTCGGTGCAGAGTACAGGGATGGTCTTCAATAAAAACAGGGACTTCCATTCCCCAACGCTTCTTCGGTAGCCAGGACCATCTTGTACTGCAAGTCTGAGCACCCTGACTGAATATTCAAGAAAACGTAGGAAAAAAAAAAAACCCACCAAGCTATTTTCCTCCATTCTTCTGCTAGAACTTGGCAAAACCAGACCCCTGTACTGACTGTGCAGCTCCGAATCCTAAACATTCACCAGATGGTTCTTCATCAACTGAACCCAAAATGGAAACGAAGCGGCAGGAAAGGGAAAAGCAGCAGGTTGCTTGGTCTGCATGACTGAAGTTCTCTGCCCACAGACGCTGGTGGTTCGTCCTGATGAGCTCCATCCCACCCCATGTCAACACGCTGATGGAGGCTCAACAGGGCCGGCCTGGCCTAAAGGGGCCAGCCTGACACGAGCCAACTTTGCTGCTTTCCGACAGAAAACCAATTTGGAAGTTGCTGATATAGGTCGAGAAGACGAAAGCGTTCTGCTGACAGAGGCTGAGACCAAAAAGAAAATGCCTTTTCGGTTTGATTTGAATGAAATTTGCACTGAAAATATTCAGCCGCATTCAATATTTAATTTAGTAAAATTTTTCACCGACATTAATGGCAAAAATCAAGCCACCTACATCTTGGTTTTCTTAAAGAAAACAAATTTCCTGACCATTTTATTTGCACCACACACAGTAAGGGATGAAGGAACTGTTTAGAATTACTATAAGGGTCAAACAATATAGTATAAGCTATTTTAAATTATCTAGTAATAAAGGACTTGCTCTTTTGTGATTTACAATAGGAATAAATGCCAATGGAGTAAAAACTGGCATAAACAGGAAGAAAATACAGCCTTGTATATGTAGTATAACTGTCAGGATAAATTCTCCCTTTACCTGCACATTTACATCAGGTTTCAGGGAGGTCTCAGCTTATAGCAACAGGATGCTCAGCTTTTTCCTCTCTTTGAGGCTTCACAGGTTGATTTAGATTATAAATTACACAGTAAACTCATCATTTGCTGGCATTCAGACTAGACGCTAGCTCCTGGCTTTTGCTAAAAATGTTCCAGGGTCCCAGCTGGGATACAAAAAGATGCTCGTATCTCCCTCCCGAGCCCTCCTCTCCCCACCCGCCCCTGCAGAATTCCCATGGGGCATTCGGAGGATGCAGGTTCCCCCATTTCCAGCCAAAACACCCCATGCGTCCTTGCAGGAGGTGACTGCAAAGTTCTCCAGCGACGAGAAGTGAGCAGCAACTTAAAACCGAAGCCACCGAGGGCAGAGCAGGATGATGGATGATGCCACAGGACCTTCTTGTTCTGGGATCACAGCCTGGGGTGAGCCGGGAACTGCTCACTTGTCATGTGCTGAGAGAGGAGGGAAGGTGCAAACATAGCTAAAAACCTGCCCAAACCAAAACGGAACAGTGCCTTACTGCCAGTCGGTGACTTCTGGTTCACAGCTTTTGTGAAATTTGGGTAAAAGCTTGGAAAAAAATGTTCCATATTCTAACAAAACCATTAAGCAGGTGGGAGGAAGAAAAAGGGAAGAGACAGTGATTTTTAAGCTCTGTCAAGCATCTGTGAAGCTACAACCATTCTTCGGTAGTTTATCGGAAGTCAATTCTGAATCTATTAAGCTAAACCAAATTAAGTTATTATTAAACAAAAAAATAAAATAAAATTGTCCGGACTGACATCTGCTGTTCAAAAAAGCAACTCAAATCCAACAAGATGTATTTCTGATGCAGAAATTTTCTCCGTCACCTAATAGTGTTGTGTAAGAGAGATTTCCAAGCTCATATAAGCAATGCCTAGGAACCTCAGATGATGAAACCACCCAAAACTGAGGTTCTGAAGGAGGAGGAGATGTCTCTGCAGGCTCCACGGGATCCATGAGCCTGTTGACATTGGGGTGGCATCTTCTATTGATGGCTTCTAGCCAGAAGCCTTTAGGAATGCATCAGGATATCACAGATATTGACTGAGTTGTGAGGATTCACTGAAGTTTGCAATATCCTCTGTTTGCTAACAGTTTAAATTACGTTATATTCTTTGGGATCTTTTAATGGAGATTTTTCATTTAATATATCATGTAAACTTGCTACTTCAACACCAAGGAAAACACAGGAAGAGTATATTCTCTCATTCTGAAGTGTATATTTAATGGAAATAAGTATGTGATGAGCACTGATGTCAATCACTACACCATGCCCTATGTCCATAAAGCTTTTTCCCTTCATTTGCCTCAGCAATGAATACTTCAGCAGCTTGAACAAGGAATACTCTTTCCATGGACTTTTACCTGGGGCATCTTATCCAGGGCTCTCTATATTAAAAGGCAGCATTGATTTTCTAAGCAACATGGAACAATTTAATGCAATGAACAAACATGATCCCAACATATATTTTCCTGTGTCTCATCCCAGAAGGAAAACCTGCCTGACATTTACACTAAAGGTGCCATTGAAAAGCTCTCAGAAAGAAGATCATCATCCATTGAACTACTGATGTCAATCCTTGAGCATCCTGGGCTGGCAAGGGGAGGCAGGGATGCTGTTCTGGGCCCTGGGTTTGCCACCACAGAGCCCACCAGCTGCCATCTGTGGTGGAGCATGTTGACCCACCACCCAACAAGGTCTCCTCCATTTATCTGTGGCCATATCTCACAGGGAACTATACCAAGCTGGATGAGGACATGGTGGCTCCAGCCTCACTATAACATGATTCAGGAGCAAGCTGGGGCTTGTTGAGCACTCCAAGGTGAGGGCAGTTCCCATGGTGCTGGTTTCAGCCTGGCCCTGCTGAGGAAGGGGAGGACAGGGTCCCCAGCAGCAGCAGGGGTGGTGCACCTACACCTCACTACATCCACCCACACGAATGCAAGGTAAGACCCATCCCAAGGAGAACACGAGTCCTTCCCAAACGGCGGTCTGCCTTCTCCCTACCCACAGGTCTACCCATGCACACAGAAGGTGGAGGACTTAAGAAAACACTCAGCAGAAAGACAGAATCTTTCCATCCTTCCAGTGGCCACGGGATCAAAGCTTTGCAGAAGAGAAGCCACATCTATGTAGGTTCCTTACAGTTTTTCTGTGTTATTTTTCCCCAAGCATCACAACGCGTTCAAGGCTGGATCCTACTCTCATGGGCAAGTGCCTCCTGATTTCAGCCAGAGCAAGACACAGATTTTCACAGCACAGTTTAGTTCCCATGCTGCACAAATGTGTTAACATGGTGTCAACCTACAGCCTATTCTCGTTCTGTGATGTTCTCCTACTCCTTCTTTCCCTCTTTTTATTTCTCTGGGTGTATTGAGGCCAAAGAACAATTTACAACGCATGACAAGACACAAGCCTAGAGCCCTTCAAGACTAGAATCATCAATATTAGGTGTTAACACAGAACACCCTTGAGATGCTCAAATTCAGCGTTTCTGTTTATACTTATTGACAGGAGAAATCCATACTTTTTTTGTTAAAATAACCAAGATGCATTCATTTGAGGCCATTCTCTCTCGCCAATGTTTTACATCCTCTCACCCCTCGTTCTGTAATGCTGCTGTGCAGAGCCTGTTTTCTAGCAGATCCTGTTTTCCAGCACATCCCCTCCTTGCACAACCCATCCAGGCATTCGCTTCTGTGCTTTTCAGCAGCATTTCAGCCACCGAAACTGCTACAGAATATCAGCTTTTAAAGGTTTCTCTTCCAGCAACCTTAATACAACCAGAGCCATTTATGAACCAACTCTGCGTATCTGGAACCTGCTTCTGCTCCATCTTCCCTGCCAGTTCAGACACCTAAATGTTTACTGTCATGGTTGAAATCTGCTCAACCCACCCTCCTTAAAAACAGAGCTCCAAAAACCTGAATGGTAAAAGTGCCAGCAAATACATATTTTATAAGATGGCACACTAAGAGATACATCTTTACGTAGGCAAGATCATTCTAGAAGGATTTCTGCCCAGATATGGGCAGAAGCCAAATGGCACAAAAATCCCTTTGAGCTGCATAACTCCAGACCATTACTGTCTTTGAGGATGAGTTAAGCAAACTTTCAAGAGAACAACTTTCTCCAACCATAGGAGAACGGTCACCTGGCTGTTACCTACGATCTCCAGCAGCTTTGGCTACGGTCAAAGCCAATGGCAGAACTTCCCTTTCCACATCACCGGTTCTCTCAGCTCTGCAAGCCAAAGCACTCCCACAGCCCCAGGCCGTGCCTTAGGCTAAAAGACACGATTCTGCAAAGGGTAATATGCCCCAGTATCACTTTCCTTCTTCCTATCAATGTAGCATTAATATTGGAGTGCTCACTCATCTTCAAATAACTGTAGCCCACAGAATATTTACTAAAATAGGATAAACAAGAAGCCCCAGTATCACTTGCTTATTCTACATTGCTTTGGAACACGAAAAAGACATCCAAACCCATTATTTAATATCAGAATATTGTTAAAATAATGCAGACATGCACATCAATAAATATTTAAATTCCTCAGACTGCCCACTCCACACTCACATCTCATAGACTGGGAACCTCACACTCTATGCTGCAATGCTCACTGCATAAAGTTGCAAGGAAGATAATTATTAGTCATTGGTAATGTTACAGTTCATTAGGAATATAAAGCAAACAATCTCTGTGTGCTCATTATTTAAGCATCCGTAATACAACCATTATCAAGAGGCGCACTGGGCAGGACTGAGCTTTGACCAGACTCAGCACAGCAGGTCAGAAGTTCCTGTGAACTCGGCCATTGATGCACAGAAAAGCAAGTTTGGAATAAGTGACTAAGGATGCTCGTAACAACTGTGTTCGGTGAGGACACAGGCGAGAGCCGCAAATGTGAACGACTGAAATCATCTACGCCAAGCGCTGAACGCACTGCATGCTTAAAGAGGAATGAATTACCAAAATTCATCTGCAAATAATTTCAAATAAACAAACTTGTGATGACCGAAAGCTGTTTACACACAATTAGCAATCAGAAAAAAAGAAGAGCAAGCAGAACAGCTCTCATTAACTTCAATAGGCTCTAGATCAGGTCCTGTGAATGAGTTGGTTATTACCAAGTTAACTGAGTTATTCACCCAATTCCATTGATGCTTTTAGCCAACACGCTGATAATCCTTCTCTCAGTAATTGATGTAAGTGTGGGAGTTACAAAGGGACCTCACAGAGATTCCAACAGCTTCATCAGCCCCTCTTCTCCCAGCACCACAAAGCACATTGCTGCTCACTCAGTCCTCTCCAAGCATTTTCCACCCACAAGGCAGGACCCAAACCATGGCTCATTAAACCAAACCATGTCACGGAGGCTCCACCGAGCACGGCTGCTCCAGTCACAACAAGACTTGTACTATATCTGCTGTGACTTTCATCCAGAGACTTTGGGTAATCCAGCAAAAAAAAGCAATCAACTTTGTATAAAGAGTGTAAGAATAAGGAATGGAGCCTTTAGCATTTTCTGTTAAAGCTGCCGCAAACAAAGCGCGCCCCATCAGCAAATCACCTGCCATCGAGACGAAAAGTGACATCTCTGAATGAGAGCTCAGTTGGAGTTTATTAGCCAATAACAGCTAAAATGAGGCTGAAGAATACAAATCCAACTGAGCTTTCTGCCTCTTAATTGACTTTGTCAGAAGACAACCAAAATGAGAAAACGAGGGCGCACGGCTTTCAAGCAGCATCGCTCTCCTGAAGGCACCAGCCCTGGAGGGGTTGAATGGACCGGAGATGAGGTTCTTAGGGACATGGGGTAGTGCCAGGGCTGGGTTAATGGTCGGACTCAATCTTGAGAGTTTGTTCCAACCAAAATGATCCTATGAGCCCCTTCATTCACCTACTCATGGGGAAGTGTGCGGAAACAGGATTTTGCTAAGCCAGGAGATGCCATCCCTACTTCAAGCCAGCTTTGAGGGAAGCCCACCCACAAAACAAAACAACGCGAAATTTTAAAAAAGGCAGCAATCCGAGGTTATAAATTGTAAAGTTTCTCAAAACTAGGAAATTTCTTTTCAAGCAAATAGGAATGTGACTCAAAAATGTGTTGTTTTGTTCTGGATTTTTTCTGCAAAATCTGTAACATTCTGTTCATTAACAAACAAAATTGGTTTGAAAAGGTAAGTTTATCTTACCAAAACTTAGACAAATAAGAACATTAATTCCCTCTACAGCTTCCCATGGATCTAGGAACTGTAGGAACTGGGTGGGGAAGGCAGTATCAAACCATGCGGAATTACTGACATATCCCAGTATTTTCCTTCTGGCAATCTAGTTGCCCAAAGACAGCACAAGGTCCTCCATTCATTGAAATACTATCACATACACGGTTATTCAATTCCTCGCCTCCCAGGGGAGCCAGGTTTACTCATGCAACATTCAGACCACCGCCCCCAATCAGTAACACCCAGTTTCTGCAACACATTTGCTGAAACATGTTCTATTTTGGCTCAATTTATTTTAGGTCTGGTTGCCTGGTTTCAATAATCCTAAAGCTAACACAAGTGTCCTGAGATATTGATGGAGAGAGGGATTTTAATCCAATTGCTCTGGATTTTTTGGTCCCCTTAACAACATAACAACCCACTTAGGATTCTCCATGGTTTGCAGAAAATGCAACCATAGAAAAACCACAGTCTCTACCAGAGATCAACAAGGACATGGCCTTGCCCCTCCCTTCAGGCTAAACACCTTGGAATCCAGAACGACCACAACAAAGGCTATAAAACAGGTCCTAAATGCACATATTATGATAAAACACGAGACTGTATCAGTGTGACCTGTAGACTTCCCTGCTGCTGACAAACAGTTGTCCCTTTGGTCCAAAGGTGATGTCTTCAGCTGGATGCTCATGAAAAGGGACAGCTGATCTCAAAAGAGACGACTGGCTACTATAGGTTGTTGAGCTACAAAAGCAACAGTCCAGCAGGGACATGACAACTGCCTACAAATCCAGATGTATACTCAAAGGAATTCCTTTTACTGCGTAGGATTGGCTGGAAATTACCCTAGGATGTACATGTGAAGGTTTTTAATAGTCATAGAAGGTCCTAGAATAGTGGAAATAATGGGAATGAGCGTAAGGGAGAAGCATCAGGTTGAAGTTTGATCTGTTTATGAAATCAATTATTAGTATACGAGAGATCTACCTGCAATAACAACTCACAAAAACTGGTAATTTCAAAGGACCGTTGCGGTCCATGTTTCTCTCTGGGTTATATATTACCGACCACACAGCGGTTAATGTAACATACGTATTATTGACCACAGTGGCTCTTGCAAAACAGCTTTGCAGGGCTGCTCCCCAGCACAGACACAGCCCTGCCCCGCACCGACGGTTTTCCCCAAGGGTTCGTTCCCCAACCTGGCACCGACCCGGGCGCTCGGCTCCCGCTGCTCCGGAGTCTCTCGCGATCTGTCTCAGATTGGCTGCCGTCGCTCTCATCATCTTACTATCCATCACGGCAAGTTGAAATGTATTCTGTCGCCCTTCCAAAAGGTAATTCTCATTCAACAGCAAAATTTACATCTCTTTAAAGAAGGAATAAAAGAAAATCAAACAAAAAAACAAAGAACAAAAAACAAACAAACAAACAACAAAACAAAAAACAACTCACAAAAAACCCCCCAAAAAACCCAAAAAACCAAACAAACAAAAAACAAAAAGCCCACACAAAACAAAAACAAAAACCAAACAAAAAACCACACACACAAAAAAAACCAAAAAAACAAAACCAACAACAACAACCAAAAAAAACCCAACCAAAACCCAAAAAGATGGCTGATTACATTCTGATGGCAGAATAGAAGAGAAACACTGTTTTGACTTTTATAAACTGCCATTCCTGATCTCTTTTCCTCCTTCACACATAAAACTTTCATTTCCAAAGTACAACTTTCACTCCAGTACTAAATCTGGACACCACTGTGTAATTACTCAATCGAATTTTACCCCGCTTAGATATAATCCAAACAAAACATGTCTATGTACATCTAGAAACACTGGTGATAATTTATCCTGGTGATCCTTCATGAAAAAAGATGAGAATGTTCCCAATATATTACTGAAGCATAAATACAAATGAATCATCAAGATGTTTGTTTGTATGCTTAGGCATATCACACACAATTAATTTTTCTTTAAGAATTACTGAGCCAGGCTCTCTCAGCATAAATCGGGAGTAATTCCATTAACTTACAGTTTACTCTCTGCATAGCGTGAGGCTGCTTTGTACTTGCACATTGGTGTAAGACACTCTTTTTACTATAGAGGTATGTAACCAAAATTTGAGGTTGCAGTATCAATTTTTAACATATCACTACACTAATCACAGGGTAATAACTTGAAATGTTTAGCCATTCTAGCAATGCTATTTCTTATGGCGGTTTTGTGATTTATTAGAGATATTTTTTTTAATTTATGTCTTATGTAGCATCTCATCAATGGAAGAAAATACAACTGAGGGCATTAATTAAACACAAAGACACCACCCGGAATTGGGAGGCTCAGCACCAAAGGTTTCTCGGATGGCAGACGATGGGCAGCATCCCTGCTCTGTGCATTCCCACCATACCCATCGCCCCCTTGTCTGTGTCTCTTCAAAATAGCAACAGGAAGGAAATTTGTTATCCCATGGCCTGCAAAGTCTCTGGACCAGCGATCTCACCCCAGACCACAGCAGGAGACCTCGCTGTGTTCTAATGACCACAGGCTCTGCCAGGGGCTGTTGGCTACTTGCTGAATCTGGGCTCCACCACCCAATCGGGGCCTGGGGTCACATCATGGAGTGGAATTTATGAGAAATACCTGGAATCAGATGTTTGTTGCATCTGGAGAATGAGCTAGAGAGTAACAATTACTACTTCCAATGGATAAAATATATATATAGACAACAATGTAATCCCAGAGATCAGACTTGACATAGACCTGCTGGAGGAGGGATGATCTGAGGCTGAACCAGCTCTGCTGGGAGGACAGGCTGAGAGAGCTGGGGTGTTCAGCTGGAGAAGAGAAGCTCTGGAGAGACCTTAGTGTGGACTTTCCTGACTTAAAAGGGGCTGATAAGAAAGATGGGGACAGACTTTTTAGCAGGGGCTGTTGTGATAGGACAAGGGGTGATGGTTTTAAACTCAAGGAGGGAGATTCAGGCTGGACATGAGGAAGAAATTGTTGGCCCTGAGGGTGGTGAGAGCCTGGCCCAGGTTCCCAGAGAGGTGGTGGCTGAACCATCCCTGGAGACATCCCAGGCCAGGCTGGACGGGGCTCTGAGCAACCTGAGCTGGTGAAGATGTCCCTGTCATGGCAGGGGGGGCACTGGGGGAGCTGGGAAGGTCCCTTCAGCACAAACTATTCCATGATTCCATGATTTCTGCCCGAGATGAGCTTCAGCATCAGACAGCACAACTCCCAGGTTCTGCCCAGCGACACACGGCAACGCTCTGCCAGCAGCACATCCAGGCACCACCGAGCTCCCAGCCCACCAGGATCCACCTGTACCCTGCTAGGGACAATTACCAGCATAAACTTAGAAAAAAGCTGCAGATTTCCTTCTCTGTGGACTTGCTGCATTCCTCTGCCACCACCTCCAGCCTCAGAAGGGGGCACTGCTCCCATTTAAATAGCAACGCACTGAAAAGGAACCACTGCTAATGGGATTATCCATCTCAGCCCATTTCAAGTAACGAGGAGTAATTATAAAATACTATTGACAACTGAACAACTTTCAGAGCATCAGCTTAGCCTAAGACATTCCTCACGCTGAACAGTTTAAATTAAACATGACTGAAAAGCTGAATATTTTGCTTATTTTTAAACAGCTCCCTTGACATCTACCCAGGTGTTTAAATAGCTGAGGCTTATCAGACATGGCCTGGTTTTGCTTTTTCTACAAAAGATTATTTGGAACGGACCACATGTATGCTTAACATTTGTGGGCTGGAGTCAATGGGTGGTTGTTTAATCTAATTAAGGTATGGATGCGATTTTTTTTCCCCCCCCTCTGTTTTAAATCATTTCCAGCTTCTGGAACTCTTCTGGCAGGATGCAAGAACTTTTTGCTCGCCAATATAATTCAATATTTGTTTCCTCCTCATTTCTAAAGCTGAAAATTCGTGGTGCCGGAGCCGTTGCATCGGTCTGCGGGGCTGGGAGGGATGCGGGGATTGCACTGCTCTCCATGGCCATCCAGGCAACAACCTCCTGCCAAAGCCACCGCTCCCCTTGCCAGGAGCATCCCGCTCTGTGCCCAGGATCTGGCACTTCTGCTGCCACCCCGGTGCCACCTGTTGTGACCCATCCCTGCAGGGGGACAGGTTTTGTGGCCCCAAAAAACAGGCAGCTAATAATAACGCGTCACAAAAGCTTAGTGTTGTTGTCAGTACAGACAGGCAACTCCAGACAAATGGACTTTATTCCAGCTCCCATGAGCAATAGCAACCACTATTCTATGTATATATAAATATATATATATATATCTATCTATTTCTTTTTCCCCCACTTCTGGCACTCCCATTGGTTTTATTTCACTCCCCCGTTCCCCAGACTGCTCACTACTTCTGCAGGGCTCCAACCAGGCCAGCTCAACACATTTAGTTTTGCCAGAAGAGCTAATTCTTCGCACAGCCCTGTGTGCTGCGTCCTGCCCGCAGCCCGGGTGCTCTGCACGCCCGCCTGTCCTGCCAACGAAAAGCCCAAGATCCTCACTACCGCTTATTTAAATGCTAATGATCACCTACTTATTTTATAGACACCACGGCAGATAGGAGACAGGATAAAAAGGATAAAACAGGGATAAAAAGAACTGTTCTAAGATTTACCCCAAATTCCTGCAACGGCTGATGAATGCAAGAACCCTGTCTGATGCTTGTCACCTATAAAACCACCTGAAATCAACCAGTTGCATCACGTCTTGCAAAAAAAAAAGTGTTATGTAAACTGAAATTTATCTTATATGTATATATACACACATATATAAAAAAAAATATTTATACTCTAATGACTCACTAAGCACTGGCAAAGGCAAACCTGTGATAAAAATAATCATTTTTTTCAACCTGAGCTGGTGGAGATGTCCCTGCTCATGGCAGGGGGGGCACTGGGAGAGCTGGGGAGGTCCCTTCAACACAAACTTTCTACAATAAGACCCACCACAATGGTGTAGCATTCCCTCACTCACACGTCAAGTGAGGGGGCTCACTGAGGGCTGGATGGGGCAGGGAAGTGATGGAGGATGGAAGGAAGAGCTTTGCTTTTGTGTGGCCACGATGGACAAATTATCTGTGCAACCTCCTCAGGAAAGCCATTGACATTGGCTGGAGAGGCAGCTGCTCGCCCATCTTTGCAATGCAAGAAAGGTCTTGGGTCGGAGCCATGAAAACATGTGACAGCGCTAAAATCCAGGCAAAGGAAATAAAGGCAAGACTGTTTCCAATGATCCACCAGAAACAGCTTAATAAGGAGGCCCCTAGTTCTCTATGGAGTCTCGTCACTAAGCTGCAATGAGGGCCTGATGACAGCAGGGTGAACGGGGGCCCAGGAGACACTTCTGTTCCTCCGGGCTGTGAAGGTGGCCCTGGTGACATTCACAAACCCCAGGGCCAGGGAAGGGCAGCCTTGAGGAAGCAGCACCTTCAGTGGTGGCATCTTCCACGTCTTATGTTGGGTTTCAAGAAAATCAGCTCATACAGCCTTAACCTTGCTTACTGTACATTAAATAAACACCAGCTACTCCTTTACAAATGCATTTGCCTTCTACTAGAAGAATACGGAAAGGCTTGTAAATATATGGCTGTAAGAAACTGTGAAGAAAAAACAGCTCTATAGATAATGAGAAGTCCTATATTCAGGTCAAAATATTAGTCTATAATAAGCCTTCACTTAAACACATGGATACCAGCATTATCTGAAAGGAAAGACATATTACAGATACAGCTAAAAATTGAAATATTAGGGGAAGTGAACTGATCTTGAGATCTTAGGAAAAAAAACAAAACAAAACAAAACCAAAACCCAACTAGTTATACTTCAAAGCCAAGTTTGTGACATGTAATAATTACTTAAAACAAAGCATAGTCAGCACATCCATTTCCAGATCAATGAATCCAAAGATCTTGAACCGCTTCCCTGAAAGCTTTTTATCTGCCTGCCACTTTTGGTTTTTGCACTGCAGTTTGCCAGCCAGTTTTAACCACTGAGCATGGACAGAGGAACAAGAGCACCTACAAACCATGATCGGCTCCTTCTTCTCCCAAAGAGCAAGAGATAGAAGCAGAGGAAACGGCCTCAAGTTGCACCAGGGGAGGTTGAGGTTGGATCTGGGAACAATTTCTTCCCCAAAGGGCTGTGGGGCATTGGAACAGGCTGCCCAGGGCAGTGCTGGAGTCACCATCCCTGGAGGGTTGGACAGACAGATGAGGTTCTCAGGGATATAGGGCAGAGGTGGTTAATGGTTGGACCCGATGATCTTAAAGGTCTTTTCCAACCAAAACGATTCTACAATTCATCACCGTGCACTCGAATTTGGTTCCAGACCATCGTACCAACATGGTAATTGGTGGTGAACTCAGTCACTTGCAGCCTTCATCACAACAGTAATGCTAATTCCCCCCAGTGACCGTTCCCCGTCAGCTACTCCTGCCCATGAGAGCTGTGAGTCCTTAAGCCTTCTCGTATGTCAGGTTGCAATAGGCTGCAGGGATCACTTTTTAATTAGAGTGATATTTAGCTCTGGGTCAAATAGCTTCTAATAATCTAAGTTCAGCATCTCAGTGAATTTAGCTTTGGCAGCTAATCTTGCAACCTCCTAGAAGGAGGAAATTAGGTCTGAGTGACATGACTGCTTCTCCATGGTTGGGTAAATGCCATGAATAATGCTCCTACCCCTCTTCATCCTCCCTGATGGATGCCATGCCAGACCTGCATACACAAACAAACTCCGACTTCATCTTCAAAAATAAGCATTTTCCAGAAAATACAGAATTTTTTCAAGAAATTACTAGCATTGCCTAGTAAGAAGTATTTGCAGAATCAATGCAAAGCAGATCCATTTAGAGAAAACAGTAATTATTTTGCTATGAAACAATGGACTCATGGAAATATTTTTGTTCCATGCTAAATGCCAGGCTAAATAATTGCAAATATGTTCACATGTACTCAGTCCTGTTCCACACTCACGGCTTTGCAAAGAGCAATAGTTAGGGGGTTTATATAAAAATTCTCAGTATTGGAAAATCCCTTTAAATACTTTTTTCGCTGTTTAGCGTTTCACTGTTAAAGCTGGCGGGTAAGTTGGGATGGGGGTTGTGTAGATTCAAACAGATCTACGGAGAAGCCAGAGCAGAGCTTTGGGAAAAATGGGTTGTTAATTGGTCAGGGAAAACTAAAACCACACAACACCCCACACAACCAACCAACACAGTCAACTGAATCAAGTCCATTCAACAAGAACGCAGTTGAGATTAATGACAAACAACTGCGCAACGCCAAAACAGCTCATGTGCTGAAGGATAGAGCCGCGTATTCCACATCACACACAAATAAAGGGATATAAGATTAAAAAAACACAGCACAACTGCAAAGATACAAAGGAAGAAGAGTGGCAAACAAATTTGGGTGGCGTCTTAGTTATTGCAAGAGCTCTTTGGCCCTGGCCCCATCAGCCGTCCCCACCAGGCAGGGACACATGTGAGATCAGGTCTTTCTGGAGAAGAAGGGGAAAAAGCTTATCTGTATTCTCCAATATTTTCCACCAGCACTCTGAGCACCACGCATTACTTTCCATAGCTCGGAGGCATTCCATTCAGACTCCAAAACTCCTCAAAATCTTCTCTCTCTGCTTCGGAGAACAACAAAAAACCCTAAACAGCGTTTCAAAATCAGAAGTATTTTTTTTTATTTCTGCAAACGTGAGCTCATGTTCTATTTTATGTATAAATAATGTGTGTGTATTTATAGATATGCTCACAGCCTGCAAACTAGACGATCAGAAAATAGTATTTCAAAACTGTGCCATTTCCCACAAAATCTGAGCCATTCTGGACCCACCAATGTTCAGGACAAAGTCCAAAGTATTGGCCACTCTCGCTCTCTCCAGAGGGAACGACTTGCATCGATACCTTAAATATCAAGCCTAATTTTTTCTGCAATTGCTCATTTCCTTAAAATAAAACAAACTAAGTGCAATAAGTTAACGCACTGGGGAAAAATATGCACCTTCATGTCATCATTCATATGGGTCCAATATCAAATATTTTCCTAATACTCCTGAAGTCAATCTCTATAGAGATAAACACCATGTCATTTACAGGAAAAAACACTAGGAGAAAACAAAAAAAAGCTTTTAGCAGGATTTATAGGATTATAAATTGAGTATGTTGTTCTTAACAGCAGTGCTGCACAGTACTACTGAGTTACTCGAGGCTGAAGACATTAAATAGTAGCTCACAGGTACTTTTTGCACAGGTAACATCTAACAGGAACTGGACATTTGGGCTTCAGAACAGCAAAAGAATCTCCTCTCCTCATTGCATCTCTTAAAGAGAAAAAGTAAAACTCCCCAGCAGGTTAAAAAAACACAATAAATAAATATTTTTAGCTTTTCCCATGCATCTGTCACATAATTACACATAATCCTCGAGGATTTGAAGCACAGTACAATAGAGAAAGGACTTCAGATTAAAATACCTGAGGTGAAATAATGACACTGAGAGAAGTGGGTCAAATTTAATCTGTGGATTAAATTATCAGCACTGGAAAATTATTTTCTACAAAATATCCATAAAAACCATCTTTTCTAATCAACATTCATGAGAAACCGAGGGGTAAACAAAACATTTAGAGATTTCAACTATTAATGCTCTTTCTCAGTAGATTAATAGTTGTGGAAAATTATCAGCCCGCTATTTCAGATGATCCTAGAGACTTGCCTTGAAGGATAAAAAAAAAATTTATTTCACAGCTTGTAAAGCATGGAGGTTTGCTCTCCTCCACCGGAGAGGCAGAGACTGTGCAGAAAAGAGAAAGAAAAAGCAATTTTGCTGGATTTCATAACCTTTCCAAGCCAAATCTGGGATATTTCCATTCCCCAAATCCTATGAGCTACGGAGCAGACCATCCCAGGTGAGTCTTTAAGTACACACTGATACAATAAATTGATGAATCTTGTGCTAATTAAACATCTTCCATGACTCAGAAGTTAATTGCCAGAGGTTTCTCGCAATCGGTCACCACTTGCCGGGGTGAGGCAGCCCTGGAGCATCCCTGATTTTGGGGACAGTCACCATGGCCACCCCGGACTCAGTGGCTGCTCCCAGCCCTTTCCTTCCACTTCACATCCCCATCCCACCCCAGTTTGCCCCACATTTTCCTGACCCTCTTCTCCACAACCAAGCTCCCTGGCCCTTGTGCGATGCTCCTGAGCCAGCCTGGGCAGCCCATCACACGCAGGGGCTTCCCTGCCCCTAAAAT
The DNA here is from genome assembly GCA_013399365.1 of Pampusana beccarii. Classification (NCBI taxonomy): domain Eukaryota; kingdom Metazoa; phylum Chordata; class Aves; order Columbiformes; family Columbidae; genus Pampusana; species Pampusana beccarii. The sequence goes on along the minus strand of VWYH01001113.1, from coordinate 558,796 downwards.
ATTATGATAATACTATTCTTAAAATATTTTTATATTTATATTGCCTGTATTATATATTACCTTAAATATTATTATATTACCTTAAATATTATTACCTTAAAATATTAAGATCAAATTTATCTTAATACTCAGAGGTGCTGAACAGCATCAGCAAATGCCATTTGAAAATTGACTGGACAAAAAAATATATTTTATTAATATAAATATTGTATATATTTATAAATATATTATATAAAAGAAATATTGGTTTTTTCCCTCTTGTGTGAAAATGAGGAATTCTTTCCTCTCTCTAATAAATGCGGAGACATCGCCAGAGCAACATTCCCTCCTAAACCTGCTACTCACAACAAGGAAATCAGAGGAATCAAGGCAAGATCCTATGATTCTATCAGGGTCCTGCTGCTCCCATCACTGTATCGGTTACAGCCTGGGAATTCAGCATATGGAAAACCAGGAGGAGGAACAGACTGGAAACAGGTTATGGTTGGACTCAATGATACTGAAGGTCTCTTCCAACTGAAATGATTATACGATAGACCAGTCAGTGCCAAGAAATCTCCTGGTTGGTACGGCTATGGAAAAGTTATCTAAATAGCAAAATTAACAAAGCTGGCATAAGAAAAAAAAAGAAAGAAAAAGAAAAAAAAAAAAAAGGTTGTTTCAGCCTTATCTCCTGGGTATGAGACACTGAGCCGACAGCTGCAAGAAGCCTGCGGCATAAATTCATAGATTCATCAACAAGGCGGTTTGTTTTCAGCGGGAGCCCAGGATGCAGCTCAGGACCACTGGTACCATCCACTATGAGGACTCTTCAAACAGCCCTGGGGATGATTCTGCTCAAAGAACTTCTTTCCAGTAAGGTGAGGACTTTCAAGTCAATAGATACAGAGAGAGAATGCACCACAAAAGCAAACCATGATGCTGAAATGTTGGCGCATCACCCTGATACCCAGCTCTCCACCAGCCAAATCTGATTTTACTGTCGGGTTTGGGGTTTTTTTTTGGTTGGTCAGGGGCTTTTTTTGTTGTTGTTTTTCTTCTGTAGTAGCATCACAGTAGTAAGGATGGCTTAAGACCATGAAAACCAGGGAAAGGCTGTATCCATGGGTTTGGGGTTTTTTTTGGTTGGTTGGTTTCATTCAGGGGTTTTTGTTTGTTTTGGAGTTCTGTTTGTTTTTTGGTTTGGTTTGGGTTTTTTTTAAATTATTATCTTTCGTTTATTTATTTCAGAAGCTGAGAGAGCCAGAAGACCTCCTAACAAGCGACCTTCAGGTCCAAAGATGAAGGAGGAGACTTGAAACTAAGTACCATCTGGAATTATCCATCTGAACCTAAGGTTTCTATAGAATCATTTTGGTTGGAAGAGACCCTCAAGACGATGTAGTCCAAAAATTAATCCATCGCAGAGGGGAGCGTTCGCAGCCTTGTTTGCAGCGATCAGGGAAATCCTCTGGGAATTAAGAGTTTTGGTGAACACTTACACAAGATCTATTGGGGATGGGAGCTGGAGTAGGGCAACAAGACAGCCGTGTGTTTGTAAGGAGGTATTTTGGGAGGTATAGGTGGGTGTGGGAATCCCAGGGAAACACAAGACTGATGGAGGGAGTTGGTCTCTTCTCCCAAGTAACAAGCAATAGGACCAGAGGAAATGGCTTCAAGTTGCACCAGAGGAGGTTGGGGTTGGATCTGGGAACAATTTCTTCCCCAAAGGGCTGTAGGGCATTGGAACAGGCTGCCCAGGGCAGTGCTGGAGTCACCATCCCTGGAGGGTTGGACAGACAGATGAGGTTCTCAGGACATGGGGCAGTGCTAGAGTTAGGGTATGGTTGGACTTGATGAACTTGAGGGCCTCTTCCAAGCAAAATGGTTCTATGATAAGCCCAGGCAAACAGCAGGAAGGCAGCAGAGATGGACCAGTGGGAGAAGGGACACCCTCCAGCAGCTGGATGAGGTGACTGTGAGCTACGGACCTGAGTGACACCTCAACCGCATTCACTCTTCTAAGGAAGGTTTGGCTTGTTATCCATGATGTCCATGTCTAGTGGCTCCCAAAAGATCGTCTATCAGAGAGAAAACCAAGCTGCCACGTCAGGCTGAAACATCTGCTCACAATTTGTTCCTGCAGCTCCTCCTAACCCTCAATAACACACCAAGTCTTTTTCTTTTCATCCTGCCTCAGCAATGTTCCTAAATTTCTTTCAATGTCCCCTTGTTCTCCTTCTCTATGAAATTCTCCAAAAACTTCTCCTTAGGGCTTTTTTTTTTTGGTGTCTTTGCAGTTTTTGATAAACAGAACTACAGCTGCTCAGACCTGTGTGAATAACACCCAATGACGAGGAGAAGTCAACGCCTGTTTTCCACTCTCGTCTCATCGAAAACGTAACGAAAAGCAGCACACGACTGTCCCTATTTTTAGCTCTTCAGGTAGGGTTTCCAGGATGACTTATGCACCGTGACACCCCAAAGGGCCTGTGGGGCACTTATCTCAGAACTAATTATTTCAGTTCAAATGCCTCGGATGAGGAGAAGCGTATCTGAAAAGTGGGTCCTTTTTTCCTTCCGAGACAGCATTTAAGCAGACAGACAGCACAGCTGAGGTCACGGAAAAAGCGAAGAAATGTTACCTTTCAAGTCACCCTTTCAGATTCAGACAACTAAAATATAGCCCTCCTTAAAGACACCAATTAATTTCAAACATAATGAAGCATTATCTTCTTACAGCATTTCAGCAATTTCTTTTGCTGCTAGGGGAGATTTAAAGATACTGTAACTCTTGCACCATTTTGTGCCATCACATTTGTTTGTAACGCATGTATCCTGGAAATCGTGTACAAATCCAGATCTTAGTTTGGAAAATATATTTCTAAAGCAGCTCCCTGCACCAGCGGCTTGATATCAAATCTGCACCTGGCTCGGGTCTGCCTTTGCATCCCTGGAATAAAAAGAAAAACACGTATCTGACTTGAGAAGCAGAAAGCCCCTCAGGGTCTGTCAGGGACAAGCTCGTCTCTTGACTAACTTTCTAATAATTCAAGGACAAGCGTAAGTGTTCATGAATTATGAGATCACATATGTCTCCCCCAAGGTGCTCACTGCACGTCACAAACAAAAGCAACAGGATGAAAGCACCATGGAAATTCAGTTCTTCAGCAAGAAGCTGAGAAGAACCACTCGAGATGGACAATGTAGGGTCCCCAGAAGACAACTCTGGCTGAGCTGGATCTCAAGAGGCTTTGCCAGCATCCCATGAAGAACAAGCTGCAACAGCCCTTCTAGAGAAAGACCCTCAGGACCAGCTGCTGGTCCATCACATCTACATCTTCAGACGCTTCATCAGGGTGGCTCATTTGGTGGCCCGACTTTAGGCAGCCCTGACCAAACAAATTGCTGTTTTCCTGTGAAAATACAAGGTTGTGCATCGATAGGAAGGAAAGAAGTGCAAAAATAATTAAGGAATAAAATGGACACCAGACGACAGCTGTTTGGAGAAGCAAAATACCATGTGGAGCTCTCCTACATTTCAGGAATGATTTTTAATTACTTCACTCAAGTCACTGTTAATTGTGCACTTTACACATGCGCCTTTAAACATTTAACCATTATCACATTTTTATGAAGTTAATTCCTGACTTAAATTCACACGGACATACTAAAAACCCAGCAGCACCACAGATGCAATAAACCAGATGCTGAGTAAAGCCAAAGGTAAATGAAAAAGATATCATTAGAAGCTTACGTAATGCTTTATTTATGGACCTTAGTCTCAAAATACTGTTAATTTTATTGCATGTAAAATGACAAAAGGTTATTGCTGCCGTGGCACAGTGCTGAATGCAGAGAACAAATCTACCTGAGCACTGGGCTACAGGATTATCCAGTGATAAGCCAAACTATATTGATCCTAAAAACCTATGAACAAATAAGCCTGAGTAGTAGGTTTGGTGCAAACTTTGGGCAAACATTTGTACTGGGCTCAGAGCAAGTAAAAGCTTAAGAAATTTAAAGCTTGGGGAAAAAAAAATGCAGTATACAAGAGCAGTGATTGATTGAAAGAAGGAAAAGAAATGGAAACGAGCAGATGATGCAGGTTTAAGATTATATATTAAATATATATTACTTACGCATGCATGCTTTATTTATTGTGCCATGACACAGTGCATATATTGATACAAAAGCCATGCACACTTAGAAGAAGATGAGCTGTTGCAGGCCATCACTCTCGGTAACATGCCAGTCTGTCTCTGGGATTGAATCATAACATCTATTCCTTGCTGGATTAAAAAAAAAAGCAGCAATCTCCTGCTTTCCGTGTTCAGCATTAAGGTGAGCATCTTTTCTCCAGAGAGCAAAATACCCAGTGTATTCTCACCTTCGCACCAGAGCTCAGGCAGCAGCTTAATCTCCCAGCTAATCCTACCAGGAGCGGTGCCCGAGCCTGAGGGAGATGCCAAAGTGCTGAATACGAGATCGGTCCACGGCAAAATTTGGGATGTGCCCAAACCGCCTGTTTATTCAAGGCTGCATTTTTATTTTTTTTAAGTGGTCTAAAACATGGCACTTTGGCTACGTCACCTCTCACAAAAGCGATCACAAATTTCCAACCACGTATTTTCTACATCAGCTTCTCTCTTAGACATTTCTTTCAAATCCTTAAAAAAAAAAAATCCTGGATTTTGAGCTATTTTTGTATGAACTGGAGTACTTTACACAACACGGCCATGACATATTTCAAGACAGCACAATGCTGACGTATTTCTCTGTTGTGTTCCTCTCTTCCTTGCAGCTCAGCTTCATCCGCAATCCCAGGTAGCTTCTTTCTCACCGGGCACTCTGAACCCACCTGTGAGCATCATTTCCACATTTAAATGTCTCCACAACAGTCCACTTTGCCAAACAGGAAAACAGAAAATTCTGAGCTCAAAACCCATCTCAAACCAGAAACTACCATTGAGCAGAGCTCCCTGCAAACAGAGATGGATTTTGGCTGCGCTTTGCTGAGGAAAGAGAAGAAGAAACAGCTGAAAGAGACTGAACTAAGGCAAAATTGAGGACAGTATTCTCACTTTTTTGTCTCCTTGATATTAATCCTCTTGTATCTGGCACAGGCTGCCAGCTGCCTTTCATTGGTTTATAACCGCACACTAAAGCAGACTGGTGTTGTTAAACCTGCAAGCGGTTGGAAGACTTAAGAAACACACAATAATGACAAAACATTGGGGACTTCAGGACACGCTGTAAATCTGTGCCCAGATGAAGGAGCTGCAGCCATGAGAGTTTTATTACAACACCACCGTGCCCTGAGCCGAAGATTTCGTTGTTCTGCTCCAGGGAAAATATGTGATTCCAGGGCAGATCTCCACCCTGCCATAGGAATAACACAGATGTAGCACCAATCTGTCAGCCCAGCATCCACAGTGCCTTTTAAACAGTGGGGAAAACAAGAAAGCTGCAGCTTAGCTGCTCTTAATTCTGTTTTCTTACAAGGCAAATCAAATGATCAGCTACCCAAAACTTAACAGCTTCACACTTTCCAAGGGGCTTGAAATCATACAACTTTTTCTGACATATTATTTTACTTGTTGGCATGCAGTGTACATGTTTGCATCTACTTTTAATTGCTTATTTCTGTCTCCTAATTGAATTTGTTCCACTATCCAAGATTTTTTTTTTTTTTAAAACACGTTTTTTGTGTTCCTGCTGTTTTGGCAACCCATTTGGCATGGATATATGCTTTGTTTCTTTACGCTGATGTCTTCTTCGTAGCAGTTATTCCAATAGAGTCTCTCAGTGGGACTGTTTCCAGGATATAATGAAAGTGCTTCCCAGCTTGAGTGGCAGTAGATGTATTAGGATGGAAAGAGGCCAAGAAGGTAGATGGAAATGAAGTGGACTACATAGCTCAAATCCTTCCCTTTCCACTGAAGGGCAGATAAACCACTGAACTACAGAATGGTTGAGGTTGGAGACACCTCCAGAGATGATCTGGTCCAACACCACTGCTCCAAGCAGGACATCTAGAGAAGGTTGGTCCAAGGACAGTCAGGTTTTGACTGTCCCCCAGGATGAAGACACCACAACTTCGCTTGACAAGAACATGGAGGTTTTGGGCATCCCAGCTGGTAAAGGTCTTCCCACCCCAAAGACCACATAAGTTCTCAACCTACAGGCTCATGGCTCATACAAAAATGAGCTGAACTACCTGTGTGTACGATGTACCACAGGCTCAACCACCTACGAACCTCCCGAAGCCACACTAACACCACTCAGCAACTCCTCATTAAGGTCTGTCAAGCCTTGGAGGAAAAAAACAAGGAAAAAAAAGAAAACTTTAGCAGTTGATATTTTCCTGAGTGGAAATGCTTTCTCAGGAAGGTTTCTTCTTTTCAACAACAGACTAACACAATCATCTCTATTTTTCTGGTGACCTCCTTTTTGCTTTAACCTGTCATCCAAATATAATATGCCTGAGATTTTTTTTCCTTTCATTTTTATTCTTAAAATTCACTTAACTTGCTTCTATCACATAAATGCATCCTGCCTCGTGCAGCTCAGATTCAATTTACACTTATGCTGAACTGCCAGCCATGGGTTGCTAAGGCATTTGGTCTGTACTTTATTCTATTTCCCACCTTAAATCCCACACATGACTCGTAAAGTAGCCTCAAAGCCAGAGAAGTACAATGTCCCTGCAATTTGTGGCCATTTGGTGCTTTATAATGCACTCAAATCATAAGAAAGGGGAGGTAGCAGGGATGGTGAAACACTCTTGGTACAAGAGGATTCTGGTAAGGTAGAAGAAGGCAGGGAATTCACCCATCTCTACAATCATCATTCAGAGGTTGCTGCATCTGTTGCACTTTTGAGTTGAAGGATGAAGAGTTAATGGCTTGTACCACCTTGGCGATGTGCATTTAGAGGAGGTTCTTAGGGACAAGGTTTAGTGCTAGAATTAGGTTGGGTTACGGTTGGACTTGATGATCCTGAGGGCCTCTTCCAACCGAAACCATTCTGTGATTCTATGAGATGCAGTAGAACACAGTGAGATAGAGCTGGCAGGGTGCTGTAGGTCCATGTCAGCATGAAAACCGACTGCGGCAAAAGAGGAGGACCCACCGCCTGGCTGATGCGCTTGCCAGCCATGGAGAAGAGTTTGCTGGTCTATCTGCTCCAGCACGAGTCATTTGTGGGAACTGCTGCTGGGTAAAGGATTAAGATTAAGAGTCCCCAGGGGAAATTGGAGCTCTTGGTCCAGGCAGTTTGTTGCAATCCTACTATCAACCCTGATCTTACCAAGGAATCTGTAAATCTGAAAAGTGTAAGACAGTGGAAGAATGAGAAGTCAGAGAAGCCAGATGATCAGAGGTGCAGAGGACTTGGAAGTCAGTCCCACTGACTCAATCAGGGCTTCTCTGAAAACTGATTTCTTCATTAGGAAGGGAACGGAGCTGGAGCACAAGTGTGATGGGAGCGGCTGAGGGAGCTGGGGGTTCAGCTGGANGGGTTGGACAGACAGATGAGGTTCTCAGGACATGGGGCAGTGCCAGGGGTGGATTATGGTTGGACTCAATGATCTTGAGGGTCTCTTCTAACCAAAACAACTCTTATGATTTTTTCCCCTCTTCAAGAGGAGAAGACAAGCATGGTAGAGGAGATACAAGGATTGCACACGCTCTGCATAGAAAACAGTCATATTGTGCAAAAAACCCCAAGTTCAGCTATACAGGGGAACTCAGGACCTGTAGTCAGCTCCAGAGACTTCACAGCTGCTGCAAGTACCATTCCACTCACCATCCCCTTCAGCTTCTCCAAAGGTCTCAAGCAGAGCAGCTCCAAGCTCCAGCTCCTCTTACTTAGAACACAAGACAACACATAAACCCCAATAAAAGCCACAAAACCTTTTGGCCATCAGAAGTGATGGGCACAAATACCCAAGACAGGACGTGGCATGAGAACTGCCTTCTGTTCTTCTCTTGCCGAATTCCCAGCATATGCACGCCTGTGTGTGTGCATAATCATATTTTCTCTATGCTGCTCCTAGTACAGCCCTCTCAGCACTTTTCCAAAGCAATAAATTACAGACCACAGCCTTTCCTCTGCAAGAAAAAAATCTCTGCAGGCAAAAAGCAGGAACACGAAGGCTGGTGTTGACCTTTCAATTCGTTTTTATCTCCACAGGCACACCAGATATCTTATACTCTTTTAAACAGAGCTCCGATACACAAAGCACGATGTAAAAATGAGATCACCTCCCACGAGGCTTTATTAGCGTGTCCCCAAAACCTCCAGGCGACTGAAGCCGCAACGGCCTCCACTGCAAATAAAGCAGGAGTCCTGAGAGCGTTCGGAGCGGTGCTGCCAAAGAGAAGCAGCAGCCTGGAAATTGCTGCGAGCAAAGGAACGGCCCAGCAGGGAGCAATCGATGTTTTAGGAAAAGTATCTGCGACGCTCTCCGGTTTGCTAATCGCAGCTGGAGCTGCACACCCACGATGCTTTTGGGGGAGCGAGGATGCTGGTCGGGTACCCAGAACCACCACCCAGCACTGTGCCACGCGTGGTTTCTCCACAGGTGCCGGTTTGTGAAGCAGTGGGGTTGTAGCTGCTTTCTGGTGTGGAACAAAAAAACCGCCACCAACACACAAACACAACAGGTGATTATCAGCCTGTTGCTACGGCCAGCTAAGAACACAGGAGGCAAAATGCCCATCTCCTCCTAACTTTAATACCCTATTCCCAGTGACAGGAGAACGAGACTAATTTAGGAGCTCATTCAAGCCGAGGAGCAGGAGGGGATGGAGTCGCTGTGTAAAAGGTACAAATAGAAGTAAATCTACCCTACAGCAGAGATTAAAGCTAATACCAGAAGATGCTATTTTGAACCTAATGGAGTCTGAGCCGTGTATTAGCAGTGGTAACCGGGGGGGCAGAGGTACCTCCTGGAGGTCAGATTGTCATGAACCGACTTGCACAGGAGGCTCTGGAAATGCCGTCTGTTTTCTCTGGTAACGTCAGCCCTTCCCTCCCAGGAACAAGCCAGTTCTCATTAAAAAATAATATACACATCCGCTTTCACGGTTGTGTTTGTTTCACTTCCTGCCAGCACAATGTTACAGTTTTTCCAGACAAAGACTCAGGTATAAAAACAACAGTCACACACTGGTAAGTGGCAACACAGACAAGTTTTCCAGCTAAACAGTAACTGAGGATACACAGAGTGTTTCAAAAAAACGGACACAATTTCAAAGGGGTATATTTCACAATGGCAACGTGTTACAATCACATGAAAATTTACAAACAGAAAACAACCACTTGAAACAATGTCCCACTCATTCAAGTGGTGAGAGTTGCATTCGTGGGCGGTTCATCATCGCAGAGATATAGTGATTTCAAATTTGTCCGTCTTTTTGAAACACCCTGATCTGGGTTCGTCTTTTTGAAAAACCCTGTCTAACAGGGACAGAATTATTTACACATGTGTATTTACAAACGTACAAACAGCAGCTGGGGAAAGGAGGAGCTGACACACAGCACCCCTCTGCCTGCCTGGCTTCACAAAGGACAATTTAGGGCCTTCTGGATGGAAACCTGGGAGCTGGAGAGAGCAAACACCAACATTCACACTGGGGCACACCATGTATGTGAGACAAATTCAATTGTAAGTCTCCAAATATAAAAGCAACAGGAATAAAGAGGTTGGAATCGCACTGTCCTGGGCTCCGATTCAATACTACAGGTATCTCCAACACATAACCCTTCCATGAACCCGCAAAGCCCTGAGCTGCTTTTCACCCCGCTCCTACTACTGAAAGACTGTTCTAGAGCCTCACTGTTCCCATGATTATAAATCTCCATCTTAATTGGAGTCTCAAATGCCTTCTTGCTTTGTTTTATATCGATTTGTTCTTGTGCAAGTGCTGTCCTCTGGCTTAAACATCTAAACAGCCACATTGTGCCTTTTCTGCAGAGCGCTCTGGATCCCCTCACAGCTCTTTGCTAAGCTAAAGAAGCCAAAGCCAGAGGACAGAAAGGTTTTTCCAGCTGCTGGCTCTTCCCAGTCACCTTTCTCTCCCAACACAAGCTCAGTGCCCTTTTGGCACTGAGCAAAGGCAGATGTTGAGATGTGCAGGTGGAAGATGGACCACATTTAGTGAAAGACCAGATACATCTCACCGTAGGTGGCCCTACCATTGGCTAAAATATTCAGTGTTCCAGGTTTCCCAATACAAGTAGGCTTGGTGCATCCAGGCTGGAGAATGAGGTGGAAAACTCATTAGGAGTAACTGTAGGTCAGTAGGAAAAGTTAACAGAAAGTGATTTGAAGAGCTTAGGACTTCATCCCATTACCCAAAATGCAGAATTATGACTAGCCAGTATCAGTGTAGGGCAGTATGACTGGGAAATTACTGATATTCTAGTGTTTTGTGATACATGAGCATAGAAACATCTAAAAAGAAAGGCTGGGCGTGCCCAGAGAGATGCACAGCTTTCTATAAGAAGTGCTGTGGGAATGGCTATACCTTTGCTGTGAGGTAAGGTGACCTACAGAGACGCAGCAGGGCACACCCAGCTCAAAACGTGTCTATATCTGCTGGTACCCACATAGGGGTCAGGCAGCAAATGGTGCCCACACCTCCTCAGGCAGCACATCAGAGCCCAAGGTGGAAAAGGGAAAGGTGTCCCACCTTGTATCTAGAGGTAGAAGCCAGGTCTTATGTTGAGTTCATGCCAGAAACCATTCTTAGGCAAATCAGATGTAAATATACGCAGGTCAGCTGGGCACAGACACCCAACCAGAGGCAGCGGTACCCTTGCTCTCCCCTGTGTGTGCCACCAACTGCTGGGCATGGGGGACCTTCCCAGCCAGGTGGGCTTGGCTGACATCGCGCTGCTGTTTCACCAATCGTAGAACAGTTTGTGTTGAAGGGACCTTCCCAGCTCCCCCAGTGCCCCCCCTGCCATGACAGGGACATCTTCAGCAGCTCAGGTTGCTCAGAGCCCCGTCCAGCCTGGCCTGGGATGTCTCCATGGTTCATCCACCACCTCTCTGGGAACCTGGGCCAGGCTCTCACCACCCTCAGGGACAACAATTTCTTCCTCATGTCCAGCCTGAATCTCCCTCCTTTAGTTTAAAACCATCACCCCTTGTCCTGTCACAACAGGCCCTGCTCAAAAGTCTGTCCCCATCTTTCTTCTCAGCCCCTTTTAAGTCCAGAAAGGCTGCAATAAGGTCTCCCCGGAGCTTCTCTTCTCCAGCTGAACACCCCAGCTCTCTCAGCCTGTCCTCCCAGCAGAGCTGGTCCAGCCTCAGATCATCCCTCCTCTGGCCCCTCTCCAACAGGTCCGTGTCAAGTCAGATCATTTGGATCACATTATTGTCTGTATACATATATTTTATCCATTGGAAGTAACAATTGTTACTCTTTAACTCATCCCTCCAGATGCTACAAACACCTAAATCCAGGTGTTTCTCATAAATTTCCCTCCATGATGTGACACCAGGCCCTGGTGGGGCCACCGCAGCACAAGCTGCTCCGCACACCAAGCAGCTCCCACCAGCTCTCTGCATCTCCCCATCCCCGATGACAATCTCCCTTTGGGAGGGCTGCCAGCAGGTGTCTGATAAGAGGGATCTGCGATGATCGCACTGTTTCCCACACTGGCAAACTTTAATAATGACTGATAAGCTTTCCATTGAGCGCGTCCCTTTTTCATGCTGTTAGGAGCTTCGGCAAATTTCTACATTAGCACATACATTAGTCTGCTCCCCAGAAAGACAGGAGACTTAAACAAGCACAGAAAGCTCTAACCTTGCTGTGAATAACAAACAGATGGTTTCATTCCCCCCATCGGTACGTTTGCAATGCAAGACTACGAGCTCTGTTCACTTTTCAGAGGACAAGGATGTAAATGACAGTGTCACCTCCAATCCTCCACAGACCTCAGCCCTGAATGCCAAATCTTTCTACAGATTTAACTTCCTGGTGTCACAACAGCCACATCTAGGTTGCAGTCCTTCATCTTCATGTCACCGAACGGCTATTTTTCAGGCGACAAAAGCATAATTTTATGGAGAAACAACACACCAAGACTGAGATTTCTGTCTCTAATAAAGAAATACCTTTTCGTGCCTGTAAGGAAGCAGCACAGAATGGGATTCATACTGAATATTATCAATATGCTAATTTGCTCTGTCTTTTTCTCCAGAGCAGTATCTAATTTAGAGAGGAGCAAAGAAAAGGCACCACTGTTTTTACCAAGGGAAAACCAAATTCAGAGGTTCTGCACGCAAGTGGGCTATTGTGCTGCAACTGGGGCTGCAGAACAGAAGCTTTCATTGAAAAACCGATTGCAGAGAGTATTCCTACATAAATCAAGGCACGATTTTGCCTTCCCATCCACATCCTTGTAACCAAAAGCTGACAAACATAAGGAGGGACTCACCCACCACTGAAGTCACCGCTTCAAGGCAGATGGGTGCTGCTCCTCACCCATAACTGGTGTCACCAGCTCAGCTTGGTGACCCTTCTCTCTGTATCCCTCCTTCTAGCACTGCATTTTCGGGGGGATCCCACCCTGATCATGGCTCTCGCACCTCCAGGTCCATCCCCTGTGATAGCACATGTGCCCCCATCACCAAGCACCCTTCTCCAAGCTGCTACTACCCTCAGTCAAACCCCCCGAAGTGACGGTCCTGCCCAGATGTCCGTCTGTCCTGCCTGCCTTTCCTGTTTCAAAGAATAACAACTGTGGAGGGTGAACAGAAAGACAGCAGCTCACCAAGAGTCTTAAGTCTTCATTTTAACTGCATTTTAGATGCCCTAGTGTATCACACATCTGCTAACCCAGGCCAATAGTGTTTTAGGCCAAGTTTTAATTCTTTATTTCCTTTCCCATAGCTGTGTCACTGCAATGAATGACAAACACCATGGCATCTGACAGTGAGGGCGTTGTCAGGATAACAGAGGCTGCAGATACACAAGCCACCCCCCAGAGATGCTGCACAACCTCAGCCAGCCCTCAGGTCTTGGGCAGGAATTCACATCCAGCTGCACTTCCATACCATCACTCCTAGAAAATCCCAACCTGTGCCATTACTTAGAGAATTTCCCTCTTCATCTTTTTCCTTAACATGGACTAATTCATCACCCAACCTCCCCTTCACTCCCACCTGCCTCATCTTAAGACCTACATCAACACCACCCAAGAGGACAAAGTTGCCCAGAGGTCCCAAGTGGTGCTTTGGAAACTGTGTTGAGGTCTTTCCACCAGTTTCTTCTGCTCTTGACCATCTGTCACAGCTTTGGAAGTGACACCATGACTGCATCTTGCTAATAATACGGGCCACGTGTGGATGCTCTCCCAAGCACAGGTCTGGATCTCCGGGCTCCCCAGAAAGTCCTGGCTTTGGGCACTCAGGATCCGCTCAGCAAAACCAGATCCTGAACGTGGCGATTTTAAGCTGTAGCACACTAACAGCATCTTGATGTCAATTCAGTAACTGTACTACCTGCGTTTTGAATTTGCCAGAACTCGGATGAAAATCCTGGAGGCAGACAGAGGACCTGGGTACCTGACGGCTCCTATTTTTAAAAGGCACTGACAAGTTGCTAGATTCAAAAACTGACCTACTTTAGTGGCTCTTTCATATTGAATTTTCTCCCTTCAGGATGCCAGCTATTCTTCTTTCGCTTTTTCCTCCAAAAAGCATTTTTAAGCCTTGAAATAAATATAAATATATATAAAAAGAGAGACATGCCATTCCAATTATGGCAGTTTTCCTGCCAGGTTAAGTGCAAGCTATCAAGTATTTTTGTGAAATATAGACCAGAAAAGTACCAGAAAGACATACACAAATGGTTTCTACTGTCAAGTCTCTCATTCCACACCCAAGTATTTACATATTAAATAACCACACACCTTTGTGACAGGCTCCTGTGCACAGTTTAAGAGATGAGATGTTCCTGAGTGCTTCCAACAACCCGGCAATCACAGCTACTCAAAGGCAGAAATACTCATAGAAAGAAAGAAATACATCTTCCTCTGTCAGAGTATCAGACAACCCACTGACCAGGAGTTAGGACCATTCCTCATCACCACTGGTTCACCGCAACTACCAGGATCACACCAGTTTAACTGGAGTGCAATGGGAAGGACTGGTTATCCCCCTTCTATTAATTACATTAATGGCTAAGGATGAACTGAGCTATCAATAATGGCAATAGTGTCTCCCATAAGACACATATTGTGTATATATATATACACACACACACATATATATTTTTACTGTAAACATAATTTCCTTAAACTGAAAGCTTCTATTGAAACAGCCTACAGGCATTTTTGCAATAAAACAGAGAAGCTCGAAGGATTGTTTCAAATATTCTTCCCAGAAACTTAGGCTCAGCCTAGCACTAGCAGAATTTCAATCTCTTTCACACACGAGCACCCAGATCAAACGCATTTGTTTAAAGCTGTGCCATGGCCATGTTTTATAGCCCAAAAGTCTTTTCCACAGAACAGATCTCAGTCTGACACAGCACTTTACTGCTAAACCAAAAACAAAATCACAGTAGCTGTTCTAGAGCTTTGGAGTAGGTGTAGACCACAACTCCTCATCAATCAGTGCTCTAGTGTTTGTTATTGGACTCCAACCTGCCCCAGAATCTCAGAAATACACCTTTTAAAAATTCATAATGATATACGATTAATAATATAATTACTACCCTTGCTGGATTTGCCCTGATAACGCACTCTCTCAGCTCCTATACCGAAGACAAACCATGTCCTGATGCCCCCACAACAACTCCATGTGCCATGGCAATTCTTTAAGGAGAGTTTGTTCCATTCAAGGAATTGCTTTGCAAGAGGGAAATGGTTAAACTGAGTTTTCCAGCTTCAGCCCAAAGCACAACACTTCAAAGAGCATCAGCATGTTGTTTCCATAAGCAGCTGTACTTGTTAATTAAAATAAATAAATACACTAACCGAAAAAAACCCCACCCATGACTCCAACCTGTGGAAGCCCCTTCCTGACTTAACCCTCTCCAGTGCCCTGGATGAAAATCACCACATTTTTCCAGCAGCAACAGAAGGTTTTTGACTAAAGCCTTGTGTCTGCAAGAAGCAGCAAAGCCACGTGGTATGTGCTCATTAAGATCTGGCTTAATTAAAACTGAAAAGGAGATCAATTGCATTGATATTTGGAGAAGCGTTTTCTTCAGCAATATGATTACACGTTTCTATTAACAAACCTTATCTAAGGAGTTCTATACCTCTTTAAATTAAATCACAGGCTGCCCTGCTGAGCGTGTCTGAATCCACACACCTGCATTTAGCTCCTTTTTTGTATTATAAATGCAATAGCCCGGCTGGTAAGAGCAAGCAGGTGTTCTATGGCTGCGCAGGGAAGGGCTGAAGGACTCTCACATTATGGGAGAGAAAAAACAATAATCACACTGTTCAACAAGGCGCTCAGATAACCCAGCGACAGACACCACTATAAAACCACAACAGATACAGGTAAAAGCACAAAAATTCTACGGGGTAGAGAAATAAAAGCAGAGGGGTATCTGGTTTCGTTTTGTTTTGCTGTTGTTGGGTTTTGTTTGGGTTTTTTTGGTTTTCCAGATTTCTTTCTCATTATGAGCTGTGGGTAACAGTCAGCCTAAGGAAACAAGGTGCAGGCACCTTGTGTCTGCAGGAGGACCGCACAGCATCCTGCCTTAAAGCTTAGCAAAACATTACTCAGATCATCAATTCAAATTCCATTTTGAGAGAGAAAACCGTGCTAATGAAAAATGACAAACAAGGACAACAAGGAGAGAAGGAAGGGAGAGAAGGAACAGATAGATTTGCAGAGATATTAATTGAAGAATGCATGATCTGGCAGGTAAAAAGCAGATATTTTGCCATTTTCAAGTGGTTAAAGTGCAGGAGTGTTCATTAGTGAGCTGCTACGTAATTGTTCTCTATGTCCAGGTACTTGAAGCCTTGGTAGAAAGAGTAATTAAAAGCAAAGTAGAAAAGTATCTGGGATGTTTAATTAGACACATTTGAAATGGGCAGAACTTGGGCACTGGGCAAACTGCGTGCAGAGACCCCCAGTGCCCCACAGCCTCTGCTCTGCCACCCCGCGCAGGGACCCACCGCTCTGCTCTGCTGTATGAGATAGAACGGGAGCCACAGAACCTGTTTGGTTGGAAAAGCCCCTCAGGATCACCGAGTCCAACCATAACCCACCCCTGTCCCTGCCCCATGTCCTGAGAACCTCATCTGTCTGTCCAACCCTCCAGGGATGGTGACTCCAGCACTGCCCTGGGCAGCCTGTTCCAATGCCCCACAGCCCTTTGGGGAAGAAATTGTTCCCAGACCCAACCTCAACCTCCCCTGGTGCAACTTGAGGCCGTTTCCTCTGCTCCTGGCGCTTGTTCCTGGGGAGCAGAGCCCGACCCCCCTGGCTCCAAGCTCCTTTCAGGCAGTTCAGAGATCAGAAGGTCTCCCCTCAGCTCCTGTTCTCCAGGATAAACAGACACATCCCATAGAGCCTCCAAAACACAGAGGATTTTCTTCCTCATCTCTCCAGCAGCCCTAACCCTTGACTAGAAACACAACCAGAATAAAACTTATAATAGAAAGTGCTCGAGCTGACAAAGACAAGCCCTATGAAGAGGCAGCTTATGAGTAATTACCCCAAAAGCTTCCAAGAACCTGCCCACGGTGCCAGGTCCCTGATCTGTCCCTTTTGTTGTTCAGTTATCAGTTGTCCATGTGAATGGGGAGTCAGCACATCCCGAGCTGGGCTGGAGCAGCTCAGAGACCTCTCGAGCTCCAACACAACCAGTTAACGTTCAGGAAGAGCTGCAACACACGAGCCGATTCATCACACTAAACTTCACCTTCTGGGCCTGACAGGGACTTGTTAAGCCACAGTAACATGGTCACAAGTCTTCTTTTACAAGCTAGCCCAAGGCTTGCTTACAGTGTGAATTCATATCTGAGCTTCGGTCAGCCTTTTCTCAGATTCATCCCACCGAGTAGAATAAAAATAACACCATCTATTCATTTTAAGAAGTAATTTCTTATTCTAGAACAGGCACATTATGAACATTACGTGTCGAGCATTATGCAAGAACGAGGTTTTCCTGGTTGCTGTGGATGACTATCACAATAATCTTCAATTACATGCCCACATGCTGCTCTTGCACAAGCGCAGTTTAGGTCGGCAAACGAGAATTTACTCAGAATTCCTCCAGGTTCCCTTCGTGCTCATGTGCCCAAGCTGGTATTCCTGCTCCATGCCCGCATTTCCCACTACACCAAAATATTCATACCCTTGCGTGGGTTTGTTGTTGTTCTCATTGTTTGTTTGCAGCTTTATTTCCTCCCCCCAAGATGGTCTCTTACTGTAGCTGATTAAAGTTGAAATTTTAAAGGTCTATAAATGCACACATCGTTCCCTAGCTGTGCCAAAATAACCATTTTTACACTAAAATCAATAAAGATTGGACAACTAAGTGCTTCTAAAAATCCCTTCTCTACCTGCGTGCATCTCCTTTGGGCCAAATCCAGAAATTCAGTGTTCTGCAGTACCCAATTCAAACAATTTCACCCTGGAAAAATACGCAGTGGAGTATCTCCACTCTTCACACATTGAGATTTTCAGACACTTGAAACTTGGTCAAATATGAGCATCTCTTACAAAAAAAGCATATATCTCCA
The DNA here is from genome assembly GCA_013399365.1 of Pampusana beccarii. Lineage (NCBI taxonomy): Eukaryota > Metazoa > Chordata > Aves > Columbiformes > Columbidae > Pampusana > Pampusana beccarii. The sequence continues at coordinate 541,081 of VWYH01001113.1, read as the reverse complement.
TTAACTATCAAGGCATTGCTCCACAGTATGAAGGTGCCAGAGCTGCCTCAAGGAAATGGCTCTAAGAATATCTTTTAAGATGAGTAAAAGGACGTCATTTTCCTTACTCTCATTTTCTCAAATGGCTGAAGCATATTAGCTGAAATACTCCTGAAAACCTGAGTCCTAGGAGGACTCTCTAAGGAGAAAATTGAAGCCTGAAGAGTTGAAAATGTCACTCAGTTACACGCTATCAAAACTCCAATGTTATAATGGGATGTACCAGGCAAACTCAACCACCTGGGCCATTAGGAACCTGTGAAGCAGTCGGTCTGGGGGAGACTCCTCGAGCAGATGCTCCAGACCATCATGGTGTGGTTTTAATAGAACCATTTTGATTTATCCTGCTGAGTAGCCTGGAAGCAAAAACCAGAGACCTCAGCTGGATCACAGAGCAGTTGAGGCTGAAGGGACCTCTGTAGATCCCCCAGTGTAACCCCCCTGCTCACACAGGGTCACAGAGCAGATCACACAGGATCCCAGGCGGGTTTGAATGTCTCAGAGAAGGAGACTCCACAACCTCTCTGGGCAGCCTGGGCCAGGCTCTGGCACCTCCCAGCACAGAAGTTTCTCCTCATGTTCACATGGACCCTCCTGTGTTTCAGTCTGTGCCCATTCCCCTCACCCTGGCGTTGGGCACCACTGAACAGGCCTGGTCCATCCTCTGACACCCCCCCCGGAGATAGTTACAACTGCATTTCATCCACCTGGTGGATATTCCCATTAAATATGAACTGCCTTTTCTGAATACACATAACATAAGGTCATCTGTGTGGTTTTGTATCCATATCCATCTGCCACACGAGCATCACTTTATAATTCACAATGGCAGCCATGGGCGCTTTTTCCCAGAAGTGTCCTTAATGTACAGATAATGCCTTCCTGAAAGCCCGTATCTGGGACTTAATAAATCATATTCCAGCCTAGTGACTGCGTATCAGACTGACAGCAGCCCTGACAGGGCCGGACGATGCACTTCATCCTCTTTACCAAGCCCTCTGAGGTGGCTCCCAAGCACAATCACACAAACCTCAACATAACCTTGCACACCACGCTGGCTCAAGCGTTTGGGTTTCTGTGCTCCATCCGTCTCCAGCTGGCACAGGGGACGCATCGCAGGGCAGACACAATAACAGTCATTTTAATCCGGAAACAGGTAGGACCTGCTTCCTGAGAGCACACGGGAATATTATCTCAGAAAAAGCTCCTGGCAGGGGAAGACAGATCTTGCGTTTTTCCATTCTTGGGTGTTTCATTCCTTTTGCGAGTGCACGGGGAGCCACAAACATGGAGCATCACCTGATGCAGGTCCCAGCACATGAAGCCCAGGTCTCCACATCAGTGCGAGTGGGTACCCACCTCCTATGGACCTAGAGCATTCCATCCACACCTCATTTAAGGGCTTAATTACTTTTTTTTTTCCCTCCATCTACTATATTCATAGCATAAACTGCAGGCTTGGACACAACCTATAATGAATATATAATATATAATAAATATATATAAAATATATAATAAATATAGTATGCAAAGCACACTTTAAATATATCTAGATAGACAGATATATGTATTTTTTAAACAGCCCAGAACCTGGGCTAAAAAGGGACACTCTGCATGGAGAACTTCAGCAGCACCAGGGCCTGTCAAGCCCTGGTTCTTCCCTTGGGTCAGAGAAAAATATATTTGTGCTATTGTATCAGCAGACACTTTGCACCTTGATCCCCCCAACTATTCAGGCAGAGAAATGACCTCACTTTCAAATTAATTCCTCACATCCGAGAAGCGTGAGGCTTCTGTTCCCCAAGTCCTCACGGTACACAAGCAGAAAATGTGCCCACTCCATACCCGCCAACAAAAATCTTTCTACATGACTAATTTTCAAGTTGAACTGTCTTAATAAATAGACTGACTCACTGCAGAATTTAACTATGCATTAGGTCCTATTAGTGAATTAGGCCCTTTTGTTTTGCTCCAGAGTGCTGTCAAGAGCTGTAACAGCTTTCCTGATTAATGAAGAAGGGNAATTACTTTTTTTTTTCCCTCCATCTACTATATTCATAGCATAAACTGCAGGCTTGGACACAACCTATAATGAATATATAATATATAATAAATATATATAAAATATATAATAAATATAGTATGCAAAGCACACTTTAAATATATCTAGATAGACAGATATATGTATTTTTTAAACAGCCCAGAACCTGGGCTAAAAAGGGACACTCTGCATGGAGAACTTCAGCAGCACCAGGGCCTGTCAAGCCCTGGTTCTTCCCTTGGGTCAGAGAAAAATATATTTGTGCTATTGTATCAGCAGACACTTTGCACCTTGATCCCCCCAACTATTCAGGCAGAGAAATGACCTCACTTTCAAATTAATTCCTCACATCCGAGAAGCGTGAGGCTTCTGTTCCCCAAGTCCTCACGGTACACAAGCAGAAAATGTGCCCACTCCATACCCGCCAACAAAAATCTTTCTACATGACTAATTTTCAAGTTGAACTGTCTTAATAAATAGACTGACTCACTGCAGAATTTAACTATGCATTAGGTCCTATTAGTGAATTAGGCCCTTTTGTTTTGCTCCAGAGTGCTGTCAAGAGCTGTAACAGCTTTCCTGATTAATGAAGAAGGGAGAAAAGTTATTTCAAAGACAAGGACAGACTGGATTTTTTTTTTTTCTTTTGTATCTTTAGAAAAATGAAGTATTCCACCAGTAAAAGCAGAAGATGCTGCAGAGTCTGGCCTGGTCTGTGCTGCAGATGCAGGACAGAGAGGGGTGGGACACTTCATTTACCCCAATCCTGGAGCCTTGATTCACATCACACGAGCTGTGTCACAGGGCTTACCACTCCATAGGGTAACACATATTGCCTTACAGCATTTATTTTCACAGCAGAGACTTGTTACAAAGTCAGAGCATCTTTTAGTGATTGCACAAAACGGCCAGTTTCACAATATGACGATAGCATTGACCTTCAGGGCTCTTAGTATTGAAGGAACTTCATTAGCTAAGTCAATGTCATCTTTGTTTTGCTTTATTTTTAGCATTTTCTCAATTGATCTGATACTGATTGGACGAGGGTTATGTGTCTGGGACTTCTCTTTGAGAAAGGAAGGGATTCTGAACTTAAATTGTAAAACAAACCTCATAACATGACCACACTGAGCTACATCTATGCCCCCGGGCACCCATATCTCCCTCCACAGTGATGTGCTGGAGAAGAATGGGATGAAACTCAAAACCGTGACCATACAGTAAAGCCACAGCCAAACCCATTTCCCTGGGAGCTCCTGTGTGAGCCCCAAACCCAGACTCAAATGGGACTAAATCTTTCTCCAAAGGGCAATCTATTAATGTGATGAGCAAAGACAATGCTGAGTGGTGGCAACGAGAAATCAGCGGAGCGACAAGTCTCTTCCCTTCAAACCACGCAAAGATGAGCACGGATTCTAATGCAAACCAGTGGTGTAAGGAACTTTTATTTTTTATTAATTTTGCTAGTTTATTTTGCAAGTGCATTGCAATTCTTCTGCCTTGTGTTTGAAATTTGGAGTTCCAGGCATCACCTGAATTTACCGGTACTTTAAACACTCTTTAAATACTTTACTATAGTACCAAGTGCTTTAAACACTTCTCTATTTAACCTACAACCAACCAGCAAGTGTGTGGCAGTAAGAGTGCCAGGGGGAGCTGAAAATACCCTATCTGGTGGATGTTCCCCTCCCATTAAAGTTCTGACGTTTGAAAACTGGCACAGGCTGGGAGTCAGTGCTCAATTATAGAACTTGATCAAGTTTTATTGATACCAAAAAAAAAAAAAGTATCTGCTGTAGTTTAAATACAAGTTAAAGGTGNAGTTTTATTGATACCAAAAAAAAAGAGTATCTGCTGTAGTCACTTTTAACTTGTATTTAAACTAAGCCTAACTTATTTATGGACAGCTCTGTCCATTTGCACTTTTACCAGTTCTGGTCTTTTGCCTAAACAGTTTTTCTTACCACATATTCACACAGCGATGTATTTATAGACATCAAACAGATCTTCCACACCTAATAATCACAGGCTCTAATTCAGAAATCCCTCATCTCCCACTTTGCAAATCCCAGTCTAAAGGTCCACAGACAGAATTCCGAGCCTTTGTAACGCTCTGCTGATGAATCTTATTTAAAAAACACACACCAAAAAGTTAAAAAACGTGTCCACATCTTCCTTCTGCCACTTCAAGGAAAACATTATTTTTTCTGTACAGACTGCTGCTTATCCACATTCTGCCAGTCTATTTTGTATTAAACCTAACCTGTGCCTTTTCATTCACATTTCAAGTACCAGGCGCAGCTCTGGTGCTACATAAATAATAAATAACAACAGCGCGACATCAAATAAAGGCAGTTTAAGAAATGCAGCTGACAGGTTTTTCCTCTCTTGACATTTTTACTACGAATTTCTTCGCTTTATGTCATTTGCCTTAATGGCACTGCAAACTACATAACTGTAATTACTCTTTAGTTTCTATTAAGATAGAAGCCTGATGTTTCACCAAGATAATACCTGAGAGAGGGAAGGTTTTCCAAGCCAAAGTGGTTTCTGGTAGGTGGCTGTAACAGTGACAAACAAACAGGAACAGCAAAGTAATGAGTCAGAAAAAAAAATATTCAATTTCTTGGTCCTGTAATAGGAAGATATGTGATAAATAGAAGGGAAAAGAGAATACAAACAGGATGTAGTTATGCCTAGAGGATGCGATTATAGACGGGCAACTTGGGTCCTTCCAGTCCTAAAAGCTTCAAGGACTTAATGAAGTGACTGGATTTCTCCAGCACAGCTCCCCAGTGATAATGTCCAGCTTTTGGAAACCTGTTCTGACCCAGACAGAAGATTACTAAACACATTTAGATACCTCCCTCCAAACACCGGGAAAAACCTTCTCACCAACTATCACAGTAATTCATTATAAATCCCAGACTGCCCAGAAATGCCCTGACCAGACAGAATTATTGCCAAGAGCACATCTGAGCTGTCTGGCAACGAGCCACGGGAAGAAGGAGGTTTTATAGGAGAGTCTTGTGCATTTATGCACACAGCATTCATTTATTATGTTTTAGCTGAAACGAGGATAAATCCTCCTTGGGTTTAACACAATGAAGATCCATGACACTGGAGCTCTGCCACTGCAGAGCAGGTCATGAGAAACAGCCCTGTAGTTCTCAGCTTAGAGAGATAAATGAAAATATAGTCCATCAACCTATAGAGCACCAGTAAGGTCAGGCATTAAGACTGAATAAAACTGAATAAAGTGAACCCAAGGCGATGCTCGTCTGAAGATGACAAAGCAAACATGCTTCAGCTGATGTTCCTCAGAGACCATGTGTTTTTGGTGCACATTACGTGGAATTATTCCCATGTACCTGACAGCCCACTGGTTTCAATGAAGTTATTCCTGATTTACTTCAAGAACAGAAAATGATCTTTCTGCTTTCAAGATTTGACCTGGAACTGCACATTTTTTCAAGCCACATCATTTTTACAACTCCAGTTTGCAGATTCCCGTCTTCTTCAGGTGGACAAAGATCATTTTGACTTATAGCACTGCTCCAACAAAGAGAAGGATTTAAGGGGGTAACAGTAATCCACCAACACCACAAAAGCACCAAGAGTCATCCTTTGGAGACTTGCAGAAAGGTTCCCAATCTCCCACAACACACCCAACTGCTTCTGTCAGTACAGAAACCGAGATTTCCCATCGCAAGACAAACACAGACCTTGCGACTTCTGACAAATTCAACCTCACTCCGACTTCAGCTTCTTGAGCAACGAACAGTTTTTGTTCCCCCCACAATCAGGAACATCTTTTGAGAACATTTTTGAAAAGACAAATGGAACTTGAGCTTGACTGAGGGTCAAGTGGAGAATGAGCAAGCATCCATCACATCCCCTCACTGACGGTAATTACAGATGACTTCCAGAAAACAGCACACAACATTCTGTAAAAATACGGTATTTTCATGCACGCTTTTTGCACTTCACCCTTGTCCTGTGATGACGTATCTGTTTATTCCACAGCTTATTCTTGAATCAACAGGTAAATCATGAGGTAAAAAAATAGTCAAAACGACCAGCAAGACAACCCATCCGCTTATGAAACTGGCCAAAGCTGCCTATGTCATTTTTTATTGGCCCTTTAGCAGCAACTATCACTTCACATTCTCCAGATTCAATGCCCCGTCTTACTCACACAAGGATTTTTCTGCAGGTGTTTTCTCCGCCGTGTCAGGCCATGTTCGCCGCTTGTTGCAATTCCTGTTGTCGGGCTTTGCCCCAGGGTGTTATTGCAATAAGTGCTTTGGTGTAAAGTGCCACACGCTCTGTTCCCAGCGCGGATTAGCCCTGTCCCCCTCGGGCACAACTGTCCAGGTGGGTTATGTACGACATGTGTTCGAGTGAAAAACGTCGATGTTACTTCCGAGAAGTTCTCGGTCACCTTTGGACTCTGGTGTCAGCTGCTGGGTAAATTCACTTTGCTACTTAAGACAGCAAAGGACGATAAAGAGTCTGTGTGGGACTCATCGCCCTTAATTTTAGCCATCCAAAATTTGTCATTATTTGTCAATTATTTCTGTCCCAGAAAGCTCTTAATCAGAGCTGAGAGAAATAAGCAGTTCTTCTTTCTGAGGCTTCTTCAGGAAACGATTTACGAACACACTTGCAGTTCTGATCCTGATGAAGCACGGACAGTTTAGGCCAAAATTAACCCAGTCCCAAATGATACTTAATAAATCAGTTTAAAATGCAGCCTCACATCCTCAGACGTGGCGAGCAGATGTCTGGGTCCCCACCATGGAAAATGCCTTTGGACTCTGGTGTCAGCTGGTGGGTAAACTCACTTTGCAGTAGAAGCTACTTAAAACGGCAAAGAATGCTAAAAAGAGTTTGTGTGGGACTCACTTCCCATAATGCTAGCCATCCAAAATTTGCGGCCTACTCCTATAACCAGCACAGAAAGAGGAGCAACAGCAGGGGGATGATTCAGCCCACCTGTTTCAAATAGAATCACTACCCTGCTAAGGTCGGAATTCAAAGAGAGACAAGATGGCAAGAAATGCCAGAGGAACGATGGGCAGAATGAATCCAGCCTGACAGCTCTCTCCATAAACCTCCCTTTCTGTTCTATTCAGCACAAACATGGCAAAATGGCTCTTCCCTTATTTATGAGCAAACCTTCTCCTGACCTGACTTCGCTTCCTTAATATCAAGGACCCAGTCCCTCCACAGCGCTTCTTATTGAAGGAAGAGTAACTTTGGCCCAGTACTCACACTGGAAGCTTGTCTTCTCCAGTTAACAACGTGCAGAATAACCGATCAATAAATCAAGCACCATTTGATCACACACTTTCCAAGCTACCCAAATGCCCAAATACATGCCCCATTCCCCATATCAGTGTAGCCAAACCAAATTATGTTTTCTGCAGCTGAAAATTATTGCATGTACCTAACTGAGCTGGAGACAGTGGAAATCCTACTGGCAAAAAAAAATACACAAAACTCAATGGAAGTACATGCCCAGCTAAAGAGAACCTAATTATCGTAATATGAATGAAATAAAAGACAAATAAGACATTTTCCTTCTCAAGCATTTATAAACATTTCTAATGGGAGAACAACTATCTAGTGAACTTACAGATGCAGAGAGAAGCTGAGCCCTTCCACAGCCTCCTCCCACAGGTCAGGGAGATGTTCCCTGGTTTGCTTCTCTAATTTATTATTATCTATTTATTATCTGAACATCAGCCACGACCATGTATTAGGCCACTAAGCATGAAACAGAAGTGTTAGCATCAACCCTGGCTTTTCATTTTCTTTTAAGGATATGAACCTACTCTCTCTCCGGCAGAGCAGCACTCAATTATTCTCTGCAAAAAGGAAATAATTTGTCTATAGCTATTTCTTTTCCCATCCAATGCTGCTTTTATAGCTGTTTTTATGTCCCCAAGGGTTACTCGCCTCTTTCCTTTGATGCAAAGATATATCAGATAACGTTAAGTGCTCTGAGGTAGAGCTCAGGGTGACTGCACAGGAATGTTTCATATCTATTTATCTATATCTATACTTGTATACGTGTATATGGTGTTCAAGGACAGGAAAAGAACCCATGGGTGGAGTTCAGTAATATGTCCTTATGCTGCTGGGTTTCCTTGGATCCATCAAAATTTGTTGCTCTGAAGTGCAAATATCTCATTCCTTAAAGATCTTGGTATCACTTACTAAAAGCTCTTATCTATTTATCTCTCATTACTTGCATTGAAGCTTTTAACAAATGTTTTCTTTCAATTTTTTTTTTTCATCTCTGCCCTAGTACATATTGGATGCTTCACAATTTCCTTTATTTATTTATTTTTAAGCTTGGATGTACTTTTTACACTCCCATATTTTCTGAATAAATTGACTTCTGAGTCTGAGAGCTGCACATTACATTGAGGGATCCACGGACAGCTTTTGCCAAAACTGTTTTCATTTAAATTTCAATGCGATCTCATTTATCTTTCACTGAAGATTCCCTTCTGGCTTATCGCCTCGAACATCTGAAGATACAATGCCAACAGTGGGCCAAGACAACTGCATTCCTCCTGGATAATCTAGTTATTAGAAGCTGGAGCCAGCGCCTTATCAGTAGTGCTGGGAGTGACCTTCTGATTAGACAGGACCAGGCTCAGCATCCTTAAAGACTACTGCAGAACTGTCCAGTTGGATCAAGCTGCTCAAAAACTCATTAGGGACCTGAGCAGACCATTTTGATCCCATTTCTATGGGAAAACATTCTTTTCACATACTGCCACGTCCAGGTAGAAACATGTGGGACACTCAGCAAGAACATGCCCAGGGCACAGCACCTCCACCCCGGCATGGCTTGGAGATGTGCGGTCACTTCATGGAAGAGGACTAGGCTGGCACACTGAAATCTCAGCGCGATTGCAAATATGTCCACTCTCCAGTTTTAATAACAATCGCATTTCTACTTCAGAAGCACAGCCTGCCCCCCGCAGAACATCTACACCAGCAGGAGCTTCACTGGTGTTTAAAAGTACTGAGGAGCTTCAACTTTGTACTTACAAGGAGCCCATAAGAAGGATGGGGACAGACCTTTTGGATGGGTGTGTTATGACAGGACACGGGGTGATGGTTTTAAGCTAGAAGAGGGGAGATTCAGGCTGGACATGAGGAAGAAATTGTTGGCCCTGAGGGTGGTGAGAGCCTGGCCCAGGTTCCCAGAGAGGTGGTGGCTGAACCATCCCTGGAGACATCCCAGGCCAGGCTGGACGGGCTCTGAGCAACCTGAGCTGGTGAAGATGTCCCTGTCATGGCAGGGGGGGCACTGGGGGAGCTGGGAAAGTCCCCTCCAACCCAAACTATTTCTTATTTTACCTTTGCATCTTCCTTACCCAGATGCAGCACTATTAATCACAGAAGAAGCATTGTTGCTTCCTATAAATGCCACACTATCAATTTTACTTATGTTTGTGGGATCTACTGATAGAAATAGAAGAATTGTTCTCTTTGTGCAGAAAACAATTTAGTTCGCTATCCAAAGTTTCTGCAACAACATTTAGGACATCTGTATTCAATGTTGCTCCTTCACATAATCATTTATTCTTTTTGTGATCTTGTGAGCTCACCTGTCCTTTCGTAGTTGATCCTGAGTTTAAATTGCCATTTTTTTGTTCTGTTTTCCATTCTTAGCATTAAAAATAAAGGTATCTATTCTGCGCATACAAGCACATCACATAGTTATATATCAAAAGTAAAATGCCCAGCACGAGCCAAAGGCTGTGAATGTAATAAATGACAGCAAAGCCATAGGGATACTGCTGTTAGAGTAACCAAAATTTGGGAGCAAACTGGTTTTAGGTTTCCTGCAGCTAATGAATTCAAGATTTAAGAATATTCTGTGAAGGACATTGAGGAGAAACCTGTGTTCATGTGTTACTCTTCAACAATATGCATGAAATTAAGAGGAAAAAAAAGGTTTTTACAGTGACAGGGGGCACAGTACCCCAAAATAAAGGTGTTGCTCCCTCCCATACCTTTCCTCCCAGCATCCCCAGGTCTCCCCATAAACAATGGGTTCCTCCACCCCATGGTGCCCCAGGCTCACAAAAGCAGCCAAGTAGCTCAGCAAACTGCAGCAAAACCAGCCCAAGAAAGCGGCATTCTGTTCCACCAGAGAGCTGGGATTGAGATTACTCATGGACACCTGAATGCTCGTTACGCTCGTTTGAATATCGTTGAATATCATGCGGGGAAAAAAAAAAAAAAAATCAAATTTTCTGATTCCACATCTTGCAGGGAAGTACCAGCTGCAGCTAAAGGGAGATGCAGATGGGAATTTTTGCAGCAAATGCTTTCATTTCTGCCTCAAAGGGACCAGGGCAGCACAGGGAGCTGATGCTCAGCCCCATGATGGTGGAGGAAAGCAATTAGTCTGCTCAGATAGTGCAGGGCACCTCTAATTATCAACCGCATCTTGAATGGCAAAGTGGGAAAGAGCAGAGAAACAGATAAATGAGACAGTTGGTCTGTCATGTCAATGCAAAAAAAACCAAACCAAAACAAACCAGCAAGAAGATTGTAAAGTCCTTTAAAATAGGGAACTGGAACCAAGGACATACAAAAGCTTAAATAAGCAATTTTAATTTAATGCTCCCTCCCCAGCTGCAAAAAAAAAAAATCCCAGGAATATGTGCAATGTCGGCCAAGCGCAGATTTTACCACTGTAAGCCATAAAAAACCCAGGGTGATACAGAAACTCCTGAAACGAAGATCTCAGCACAGTTTGGTACCAGCAGCACGCCCCTCATGCGGCCAAGACGGCAATTTTGTCAGATCGTATTTTCTCAGCGATTGCTGCAGCGGTTGGGAACACAGTCTCGCATCAATTAAAAAAAAAATATCACTGAAGTGTCGATAATCAAATAGACCTGGGTCTTACAGCTTTAAGTCATCTAAAAATAGCAGCATCTTGGACATTGCCACCCTGAAAACCAGCTCCTCGTTGGCATAACCCAGCTAACAAAGGCCACCTGTATCTCGAGCAACCCAGAGGAAGGACCTCAGAGATGAACCAGAAAAGGTTCCTGTGCCCCTTGTTTTCCCCAGGCAGAGTTTCAGCCATCAGGAGGTTGTAAATTCAGTTTACACCATACACAATAAAGAGCAGAGGTTCCCAGGGATGCCCTGAGGAAAAGTTCTTGCTGACACCCCCGAAGTACAGAGAGAAAAGACCCAGCCAAGGGGCAAAGCATCAGATATCGCAATGGTCCTTCAGCACATCTGCAGAGCCAAGCAAAACAGGAACCTTCCAGGGGACAAAACACATGCCCCTTCATTCTCCACTGAAGAATTTCTACATTAAAGTAGCTGTAGCAACAATGCAGCACTCACTAGGAAGATGGGGGCGAGGGAGCACAACTCCTGAAAGCAGCACTAACCACACTTTATGCCAACAGGGAATTTTGTCCAAGTGTTCTTATCCGAATCCTTGTTATACAGGCACAGATGTTTGGGTTTTCAACACAGAACAGCAGAGAAATAGCATCTATTTCTCGGTCTTAGCGTGCAGAGAGTTGTTGCCTCAGGTACACGGTAGAGTATGGCAAAACGCATCTCTACATTCACAGGAATGGTCCTGTACAAACAGGCTTGCAGAGCACTAGTACCAAAAAAAAAAAAAAGCCAATTTATTTTTCTATCAGAAAAATAGGGGGAATTTTTTTATTATTTTTGTTATTATTTTTTGCCCCCCTTTTTTTTTTTCCCCGAAGTTCCCCTGATGACACACAAATATACAAATATACAAATATACAAATATACAAATATACAAATATACAAATATACAAATACACAAATATAACTGAAACCCATGAAAAGGAGACATTATAGGATCCCACAAAGCAGGGAAGTGGTTGCAGCCACCACCATCCCTGGTGATGTGTACGTGAGGTTCTTAGGGACATGGGTTAGAGGTGGACTTGGCAGTGTTGGTTTAATAGCTGGACTCCATGATCATAAAGGCCTTTTCCAACCTAAATGACTCTACAAAAAACTTATTTTGCACTGATTTACATTTAAAATGCAACAATATGAACATAACATCTCTCCATGCTGGAGGATGATGCTCCCTTGCACCCCACTTGCTGCCCAGCCATGCTCCCAGTAGAACCAGCTCCTGGCCCACCACACATACTGGGCATGGTCACCACAGGACTGTTTTCCCATCCCCTTCTGTGCATGCAAACCACTGCCAAAATATTGCATTGGGTTTGTAATGACTTCACGTTACCAGTGGTACCAAGTGATATCCAGGTCTGTCGAGAACTTGGCCCTTGCAACATCACTCAGTGAAACCCAAAGCTTTGCACTGGCTTGGGTTTTTTGTTTGGTTGGGGTTTTTTTGGTTTTGTTGTTGGTGTTTTTTTGGTTTGGTGGGGTTTTTTTTGTTTTTATGGGAAATGGGTTTTAACCACTTAAATTAAGCTTGTTCAGTGCAAACTGCCAAAAGGGGATGCAACAAGAAGGGAGGAAACAACTGACACCATTACAGGAATTAGGAGTGAATTCAACTACAAGGTTTCGGGGCAGGCAGACTGTCCCATGCCCTTCACCCTGTCACCTCAGCAATTATTTGTCCTTCTGTGCCAGAAAGCTCTTAATCAGAGCTGAGAGAAATAAGCAGTTCTCCTTTCTGAGGCTTCTTCAAGGAAAAGATTTACGAACACCCTCACAGCTCTGATCTTGATGAAGCACGGGCAGTTCAGGCCAAAATGAATCCAGTCCCAAATGACACTTAATAAATCAGTTTAAAATGCAGCCTCACGTCCTCAGATGTGGAGAGCAGCTCTCTGGGTCCCCACCATGGAAGATGAGGCACCAGACGCTGGCAAGGTGAGCAGACCACACAAAAAGCGCTTGTGATAAAACAAAGATTCATGCAATGGAGGGAAATCTTCCCGGTAGCGTTGTCATCCCACAGGATGCTGCTTTTGAACCAGTTTATCATGGTAGAGCAGACACTGTCCCCATCCGCACCGTTCAGCTCAGCCTGGCAACCTGCCCTTTAATAATGCCTACTCAAACAAAGAAAAAAAGCGCACCAAACACCACATAATTTAGCTTTCCAGAGATGTTTTTAAAAGGAACACAGATTATTCACCACGGCCTTGTCACCTGGAAGGTTTCAAGCCTTTAGTCTCCAAGACTTACACAACCAGAATTGCACTTTCAGGCCCCCAGATGCTCACAACTGGACACCTACTTAAGAACACAGATGCCAGATAAACATCTCGTTATTTGTTTTCACAGGAGGCTGTGTACGAACACATACAGATTCAGCGGGACTTCTATACCAGGTACACCACAGTGACAGCAGCCTCTCTGCAAAGGAGACAACTTGGAAGGGCCATCGCATTTCCATGAGGGACATCAAAACCTGCACACGATCCCACCTACTCAGCATTTCCCTTGTGACCTGGTGATGTCTCCATGTTCAGCTCTGTTTTCAGTGGTCCTCAAGTCCTGATTTGATGTAAAAATAAAAGTTATACCTGGCTTTTAAACCTCCCTTCTCTGCTCAGGTACCACCAGAAACACACCAGTCCTGAACTGATAAAGTGTTTTGCTTTTTCTACACAGAAATTGTTTCTTATAAAGTCCTCTCTACTTTATTACCAGCTTATATTACTTCTAAGTGCCCAGCCAATGCTACAAGCAGCCTGCAACCATCCTTTTGCATCTGCATCCCATTTATAACTGTTCCCCAACACCCATATAGGTTAAAAGGTATCTCTGCCCCATCTTCACCAACAAACTACTTCTGGCCTCCCTAACTGCTGCTGCACTGCCTGAGACTCTCCCCCAGGAAGATGCTCAAGTCTGGTTTCAGTTACTGTCTCGCTTGTGTTTGCTCTGCCATCACTGGGTTCCACGCTGTGTCTCGGCTTAGTCCCTGCCACAAATGGGCTTTTTCTTTATTCCCCCTCAAAGATGCAACATTTAGCATCAAGCCCTCCAAAGGTGCTGCTGACTCTGCTCCACCAGCATCAGCCTTGCTCCCACCTTAATGCAGGATCCCAGCTTCTCCTCCACTCATGGGTGCCAGGCAGACCCACAGCTCAATGCAGCCAAGGATGCTCGAGGGTGCCAACCACCGCTCCCCTGGGCACAGGGTGACTTCAGGGACATGCTCTTGGTGCTAACCAGCCTAAATACAACAAGGGAAATACAACAAGGGAAAGTGTAGGGTCCTGCATCTGGGCAGGAACAACCCCAGGTTCCAGTATAGGTTGGGGAATGACCTGTTAGAAAGCAGTGTAGGGGAAAGGGACCTGGGGGTCCTGGTGGACAGCAGGATGACCATGAGCCAGCACTGTGCTCTTGTGGCCAAGAAGGCCAATGGCATCCTGGGGTGTATTAGAAGGGGGGTGGTTAGTAGATCGAGAGAGGTCCTCCTTCCCCTCTACTCTGCCCTGGTGAGACCACATCTGGAATATTGTGTCCAGTTCTGGGCCCCTCAGTTCAAGAAGGACAGGGAACTGCTGGAGAGAGTCCAGCGTAGGGCAACTAAGATGATTAAGGGAGTGGAGCATCTCCCTTATGAGGAAAGGCTGAGGGAGCTGGGTCTCTTTAGTTTGGAGAAGAGGAGACTGAGGGGTGACCTTATTAGTGTTTATAAATATGTAAAGGGTGAGTGTCACGAGGATGGAGCCAGGCTCTTCTCGGTGGCAAACAATGATAGGACAAGGGGTAATGGGTTCAAGCTGGAACACAAGAGGTTCCACGTAAATTTGAGAAGAAACTTCTTCTCAGTGAGGGTGACGGAACACTGGAACAGGCTGCCCAGGGAGGTCGTGGAGTCTCCTTCTCTGGAGACATTCAAAACCCGCCTGGATGCCTTCCTGTGTAACCTCATCTAGGTGTCCTGCTTTGGCAGGGGGATTGGACTAGATGATCTTTCGAGGTCCCTTCCAATCCCTAACATTCTGTGATTCTGTAAATGAAAATAATTCTTGACACCACATAGCAATAAGTGCTCTTCAATAAGTGCTACTGCAAAACAACACGCCCAAGACCGAGTAGCAAGTGATAGGATGAGCCAACCACCACATCCACGGCCTGCCACGAATATCCCAGTTGACCCAAAGCTCTTCATCCCACAGCGAAAGCACTTCCAGCTCACCAGATACCACAATGTTCCTCAGCTCCCTCGAACCCATTCAAGCACTTTCTGCCACAGCACACCAATGGTAACTCACTCTCCGGAAGCACCAGACTCACATTTAACTTCATTTTGGGGGGGCTAAAGACAGTGTTAGAGCACCTCCTGCCATGGCCACCCAGCTCTAAGGAAGCACCAGCCAAGCAGCACAGCAAGGTTAAAATCTAAAGAAATGGTGACAAAAAGCTAATAAAAAGATCCAGGCTGCAAGAATATAATACTAAGCAGCAGAACAATTGTTTGCTAATATACAATCATCTCAACCCCAAAATGTTTTTAAAGTAAACTTAGTCATATATGACAGTCTAACATTACATTCTCCTGTACAAAAGTGCTGTGGCTCAAAATGCAGAGACATCGCAGTTGCTAAGGTAACTCCTTTCTTTTTGCAAATACACCCCTAGGCCACTATGATAAATTCAGGAGTTGCAAGATATTAATTGCTCCAGGAAAGAAGCAATTTTCTGACGGAAATACCAGGTTCCAGGCTTTATGGAGCAAATTATTATACATATAATATACTGCTTTTGTAATCAATCACATTCTCCAAAGTGGATCATAAAGGTCAAGCAGCAGTATCTCCATGCATAATTAATATTTGTTTTGATATAGCCACAACTGGCTGTTTGGTTATTAAAAACTATTAACCTTGGCATGCAGTTTCTTCAACACATAGCTAGTGGCTTCTTTCATTTAATAATTGTATTAAAATAGAAACTGTGTCAACCACAGATTAACTTTCAAAGCCTCAATGGGCTAAAAATAATGAACTAATCTACATTTAGCAAAAGAACAGATTTCAGATGATTATGACCCTTTTCAGGGTGCGGGGGGGAAGAGCGGGAAAAGTTTGCTTCTCAATTTTAACTGTGATGAATTTGCACTTAATCCAAGGCCTGCAGGCAACAAAGACTAAAGCATCCAAACCCAGTCTATCAGAACTGTTTCCCAAGGGCTGTAGTTTCTGTGAACCCCATCTGAACAGTGAGGCGATGGGACAAGCAAAGCCAAAGTCCATCGAGTCTAAGCTGCCACCTATTAACACGGCTTTTGAAGGGCTGGAGCTCTAAGCAGAACATTTGCTGAAGGATCTGCTGCAAGCTGCAGAATAATCAAGTGATTTACACCCAAGACCAGCCAGGTAATTCCAATTATCTTTTGATGAGTCTTGCCATGAGAACACCAGCTGAAAGCCAGCAGGGATGCTGGTAGGGAGATGTGGGGTCTTCTACACTTGACTGGCAACTTGTATTTCTGAGTTTTCTTGCACAGAGAAGCTGTTGAGCAATTACCTGGATTTACAGAGCTGAGGAAGGTGACATCGAAGCCTTGCATGGCAGGTTGTGGTGCTTGAGAACATCACATCAACACAAGCCACATGCCCTTCCTTCCCATTGCCAGCACCAGGAACACAGCTATACTGCGATGAAAAGAGACTCAGCGCAGTTAGTCTGGCAGAAAAGCAATAACCTATATTGTTCACTTGGTAAAAGGCTCCCTTCTACTAATAAAAGAAGAAATCGGCAACACCCAGAGGAGCAATTATCCATTTAGGTACAAGAATGATGATGTCACTATAAGATGCCTGTAAAAACAGTCTGGAAAAAAGGGTAAAAAACGCAAGAAGCTCCACATCTATACCTCATCCAAAAATAATACAGAAGGAAACCTGCTCCACGCAGGAGATGTCCCCTTCTCAAGACAAGGAGGATCTCCAGCCCGAGCTGCTGGGTGCTTCCCAAAACACAGAGGTATGTGGAGACAATGACTGAGATGGAACACGGTCTATGGATTCACCCATTTGTCTCCAACATGTAAGGCAGCACTTTATAACAGAAAACCACTCACCTGAACGCTCCCTTCCTCTGCAGCTCTTGAAGCACATCACGTACAGTACCCGCTGTAACTACTTCTCATAAAACAGGAGAAGTTATTTCCCATGTGTCCAAGGACTACAGGGATGCTGCAGGCTGAACAGCTGGGATTGAACCCACGTCTGTGGTTCCTACGCTATGACCAACTCTCATTTAAGAGGTGCCCTTAACTATAATTGCTCTGAAGAAGACAAAAATCATCTAAGTAGCCTCTCCAGTGGAGGGGACAGCTATTATAAAATATAAAAGCAGCTGTGCCAAGATCCTTCAAACAGGACCCATACTCACTTGGACCTGCAGGACCTCTACACCAAGCGTAAACACAGAGGACGCAAACCTTTGGCTAACCAGCATCGATAGCAGTTGTATAAAGGCATATGTGTGGAGACACAACATCTTCTGTACTTTACTACTGTTTCAGTTCCTAACTTCAAGAGTAAATGCTCCATAGGACTTCATTCCTTCTTGTGGCCTCTCCGTACTCAAAAGGGACTGGTATGAAAGATGGGCACAGACTTTTGAGCAGGGCCTGTTGCAACAGGACAAGGGGTGATGGTTCTAAACTAAAGGAGGGAGATTCAGGCCAGATGTGAGGCATAAATTGTTGTCCCTGAGGGTGGTGAGAGCCTGGCCCAGGTTCCCAGAGAGGTGGTGGCTGAACCATCCCTGGAGACATCCCAGGCCAGGCTGGACGGGGCTCTGAGCAACCTGAGCTGGTGGAGATGTCCCTGTCATGGCAGAGGGGGCACTGGGGGAGCTGGGAAGGTCCCTTCAACTCAAACTGTTCTATAATTCTGCATTTCCCAGCTGTGATGCAGAATCGGTACCAGCTGGGTTCCCTTCAGCAGAACCCTTGGTGACTCCCATGGTGCTGAGACAGACACTGCTCCTCTCTCAGCCCAACCAGGAATAACCACACTCATCTACACACTCATGCACAGCCCCCAAAACTTGTGAGCCATTTACAAAGGAGGGACAGCCCCAGAAGTCATTTCTTGCCGTAGCTCCCAAGGCCACGAGCATTGCAACAAATCCAGAGCAAGCACGGCAGCCTGGTGACAGAGGGGAGGAGCAGAAGTGCTGGCATGCCATGGCTTTCCCCATTGAACATCGATAGAGAAGCGGTGGGGTGCCAATCTTCAACCAGGCAGCACCGAAAAGCTTCACCTGAAAGGGCACTCTGGGTGAATCATCTCACCTCAAACACTTGCACTGTCTCAGGGCTGAGACAAATGAGTTATTTGCTCTGGCTTGACAAATTTAACCCAGACCATATTTTTCCCAGACACTTAGGCTGAGGTGTCAGGCTTAAAAATACCCCAAACCCAGCAACCTCCTCACTTCCCATCTCCAGAGCTGCTCTTCACCCTCACACCTTCTCCAGCTCAAAGGTACAAAGCAAACATCTCCTGTTTATCCTGGACTGCACTTAAACTCTTATTATCAACTTTATAATTGAGAAATATGCCTGATGCAACACTTTTTATTCCATTGCTGCAGCAGGACAGATGGATAGTAGAGACAATACTATTGATTATTCCTTCTGGGGACCACCCTGGTGCTAAACCAGTGGCTTATTTTCCAAGCCCTGTCTGGTCTGCCATACAGGGAGCCACACAGTGCAAAAATCCAAGAAAAAAACCATTAAAATGTCACAAAAGAAACTCTTCTTTGCTATCAACAGCCCCAAACACTCATGCTGGAGCAAGTCACCCACTGGCAGGAGCTGGGTGCTCCATGCAGACATGGTCTGTCAAAGATGCAAATCAAATACTGATCCAAGCCATTTCCAGAGGGATAACATGGCATAATAATCACATAATCCTTAGAAAAGATGACTCGGGGCTCTGCGTGCACGTGCACAATCACATACACGGGGTCTTGCTGCCAAGAAGCAGCCGGTGAGGCACAATCCGTGGGATGGCAAGACAGACAGAGCGGCCCATGGAGATCTCTGCTGAATTGGGTAGTTAAAAATAACAGACAGAAGCTCGAGCGCCTGCCCAGCATCCGAGCCTGAGGGACACGCTATTGCAGCTTCAGCCAACTAACATCACATCTCACCTCTCCTTGGGCTTTTGTCAGCCCTCGCTCCAGTCCCAGGAAAACCTGGCCGATGTTTGCTAAGCCCTTCTTTCAAATAACGCCGTGGGAGGAGAGGTGGGATGCACACAGCTCACAGGGGCTGCTTCTGCATCACCCCGCGCGACAGCAATTAGCAGACTTCTCCAGGGCACTAATGGAGATCTCCTCTGGGAACATCTCTGAGCTGCTGAAATCATGGTACAGAGCAAAAGCATCAAGAGAAAAGGAAAGGAAATAATCTGTCTTCTTCCAAATCCACAAGTGGTCGGAACCAAGAGCTTTCTAATTTCTACTGAAACATGCACAAGACTGTCTACAAAGCAAAATTCACTACCTGCTAGCTTTGTGGATGATGAAATAAAAAGTCCAGTGTCTGTTTTAAAACCTTTAGTTCTTCACTAAGAAACAAGTTAAACCATCTCAAGGATGCTCTGAGAGTTTCCCAAAACACTCTTACCCAGAGTCAACTATAGTCAAACGGAGCATCAGCCAAAATTTTCCTGTTGCCACCAGCAAGAAGAGAGGAAAACCTGTCGCTACCTGGTGCTGCTCAGCCTTGCCATAACCACATTGCCACAGCAAATCCCTGCACACACTTGTGCCTTCCAAAGGGCCAAAACCAGCCTGGTGATGAGACGTAAAACTCATCCACGAAACAGCAGCCGTGCAGGTAAAGCCTTGAAGCCCTGGACCCAGCAGCAGCCACTGTGCAACGCTCACCTGCTGCAAGATTCAGAGGAAAAACGCAGCGATCCACAACTATATTCATAGAGTACGCAATGCAAATGGAATATTGTATTTTGACAAGGCTGAGGGGACCGCCTCGTGGCTTGCTCATTGGAACTCAAACACCCATTTCTGCAGGTGCCACGTTTTTCTGTAACAGCCGCTACTCTCTATTCAGGCAAGAATGGGATGGAGAGGAAGAGTGTGGGCATCTGCACGGCCTGTCCCTTGATACCACGCTCTGATCCCAGCTCACAATGCCCACCCCCAATTGCACAAAACCACCTTCCTGTCCCCCGCGACAGATGCTCTGCCAGCACCTCTGCAACATGCAGGGAACGCGCTCACAGGGATTAGGATCCTATTATTCTATGATTAAATCCTGATTTCGTTCCAGCCCACAGGAACACGCCACAACGGGCAAGCGGTATCACCTCCCAAATGCACATTTCCAAGCAAAGTACAACCCGCGATTCATTCAGAAATAACAGGCAGATGGGGAGATTTATGGCCTTGCCCACCACCACACAGATCCCACTTCATGCAACTCTTCCTGTGGTCTACATTTTATTTTGCCTTGTC
Source organism: Pampusana beccarii (assembly GCA_013399365.1). Taxonomy (NCBI): domain Eukaryota; kingdom Metazoa; phylum Chordata; class Aves; order Columbiformes; family Columbidae; genus Pampusana; species Pampusana beccarii. The sequence goes on along the minus strand of VWYH01001113.1, from coordinate 520,506 downwards.
TGGTAGAATACCCTTCCCTTTATTTCCTTATTTGTTTGAGACATTTTTGCATACAATTCCCTTCACATCTTCTCCAGGCTTAGTTGGGGTGTGTTCACTCCACCCCTCAGTAATGCCATTTTCACATCTAAGTCCTATGAAGACTGCTCAGAGGATGGTTCTTCGATATTCTTTCAATATCTTTTATAGCATTTATTATTTTTGGTGAGGAGAGCTGCCCTTTCTCTCGCAGTGATTCAGCAAACTGCTCTGGCTCTGTTGCAGGAAAGCACACGAGCAGCTTCAGCCAGACTGGGCACCCGCTCAACACCAGGACTTCCTAAACTGGGATGCGCTCATTGCTGACGCAGAATATTGGAAAGCCTCGCAAAACAAATATTCCCCTTACTCATCTGTCTCCATTTCATCACAGCTATCACTGGTAATTTGTGATTGTTTAACCAAATTAATTACTCACTTGGAAGCACAGGGACACCTGAGCCTCTGCTTTCCCTCATTGAAGGGAACAACCGCCAACAGTTGATACTGCACAATGGGGAACCTTCTTGTTTTTGTAAGGCCAGCTCTGCTTGTTCAGTCTCCAGTTCTTGATCTAACTCAAGACCAACTGCGCACCTGACATACATGTTGTAGCCCATCATATGGAAGAAAACTGAAGCTGGAGAAATAGCTCATAGAAATACTTTCCGGTCTTTCAGAAACGTGTTTCTGGTGTTAACATCTGCTAATCTCACACATCCTGCACTAATGCAAGGCCTATTTGGAGACATGTTCTAAAATATGTTCAACAGAAATAATATTTAAGCTCTACTATACTCTGCTTCTGGACAAGGTTGTTTATCTGGGTCCCTAAAAAGTGTTTCATGATGACTAGCCATTTTATTAAGGTCTTCATAAACAGCCCAGGGGGAAATCTGGCTGCTCCAGAGCCTCTCAGCTGGTTTGCTACAAAACTGATCCAGCTGTACAGAGGTAAGACACTAGTTAGTAGTCAACAGAAGCTGTTCCTACAGATGCAGAAGTGGCCATATAGGACAGTGGTTTCAAACACTGTCTACAAAAGGTTGCAGAGAAATCAGTGACAAGGTCTTAAGAGCCCAATAAAAGGTAAGTTTTCCTGACAGTCACTGGGAAGATGCATCTACAACCATCTATCTTGCAAAGTACCTTACAAAAGAGGGAAGAACTGAAGCACAGAAACACAAAGAGAGGCTAATATTGGGCTATTGTTAAAAAAAAATGGGGGGAAAACATTTACTGGGCCCTTATGATGTAAAGATTGCACTTTAAGCTTGCCTATCTCCTTGACTGGGCCTATTTGCAATCCCAAAGGCTTGGTTGGCATTAATCAGGTGAGGAGCAGCTGAGGGAGCTGGGGGGTTCATCTGGAGAACAGGAGCTGAGGGGAGACCTTCTGATCTCTGAACTGCCTGAAAGGAGCTTGGAGCCAGGGGGGTTGGTCTCTTCTCACAAGTAACGAGATGAGAGAAAATGGCCCCAAGTTGCACGAGGGGAAGTTGAGGTTGAATATTAGAAATATTTCTTTATGGAAAAGGTTGTCAGGCATTGGAACAGGCTGCCCAGGGCAGTGGTGGAGTCACCATCCCTGGAGGGGTTGAACAGACACAGATGAGGTTCTTAGGGACATGGGGTGGTTGCAGACTTGGCAGCACTGGGTTATTGGTTTGGCTCAATGATCTTAAGGGTCTCTTCCAACCAAAATGATCCTATGACTATGTCACTGTTTTTCCCTGTACAGCAGTGGATTGTCCTAGAAGTCTATGTTATCCCTGACGCAGCTGTTTCTAGTGGTTATAACTGGTCTCCGAGTTCAAAAGACTTTTGCTCAAGCAGGATGACAAGGAGACAGATGGATGCACGGAGAGCAGGCCAACTGCCTCGCTGTCTCCGAGCCAGGCAATAGAGACACAGCAGGCTAATACAGGCTCCATCTGCCAGGCCATGGCTCTGGAAAGGAGGAGAACAGGTAGGAGAGAATGTAAGCAAGCCCTTCACTAGATGTACATGGCCATATTCCCCATGCAGCATCAGGGTTCATGCAGGCAATGAGCTCTTCACACAGGTGGTGGGTCAGACTCCCCCCATAGCTGTGGGCAGAGGCCTCCACCACACTGGGAGAGCAATGGCTGCACCCCTGTCTGGTCACTGGAGCGAAGCAGATGCCCTTCTTTAGACCCTGGACATGTCCTTGGGGTGGACCAATTCCCCCCAGCACCCAACTGCCACCATGAGGCCTCTGGAGCCTCCCTGCCACTGTGGCATCTCCTGCTGCTTCCCACCCACAGTGCAGGTTCCCTCTCCTCCATTCCAGAGATGTTAAAGTGACTTCTTCAGACTGTGGTGTCCACTTCTTAAAAGCCAAAATTAAGACTTACAGGTTCCCTCAGGAGTCTTGGGAGAGGTTCTCACAACTACCAAGTTACAACACCTCCATCACCTCCCTTGGTGAAGCTTTTCCTACTGTAACTTTTACTGACATAACCAAAATCTTCAGAGCCTTTTGGAAAGCCCATCATTTTGCATTAGGGTTGAAAAATGTTTTAACACGTACGGGAAGCTACCTCAGAGACTCCCCATGGAATCAGCCCCATCTCAGAAATCTTGGCCAAACTCTACTGTTTACAATTCATCTTTCTCCTTCGTTTTCAAAACATCGACTTGGGTGGAATTAAGCCCTGGGTTGACAAAAGCCTCATAAAAGGCTCATGACTAATATAGGCAATCATGCTGGTGTCACCTACTTGTCATCACTTTAAGGTAATTTAGCAAGCCAACGGCTTTGTGTGAAGAACTAATGACATTATTTTAATCTGTAAAAAAATCAGGCACAGGAAAATAAGCTTTTGGCATCATACGAAGAAATAAAATTAACGTAAAAGGTCTGTATGGTGCCATCACCAAGCTGAAATAGTCTTTTTTTGGATGCGCGGTTTTAAGCATTCAAGTATTACTAATACACTTGCAAATTTCAAGTGAACACGCATTTACATTTTTCTTCGCTTAATAAAGGATTTCTTTGTGCTGCACACTAGGAGCCTGCCGGGGCCAACCAAAGGGAAGGTGCAAGTCTTCCCAAATTCAATACTGATACCAGTCCCAGAAATAAAACTCTTACAAAGACTTGGGATAAATTAACTGTCCAATTTTCTTCTTATAGTTCAGTTATATGTATAGTTCTTATATTTCAGTACTTTTTTTTTCAGCTTGCTCCCAGTGAAAACTTACATAATACCTATAAAAGAAATTATTACAAATGTGTTGTGACCGCTCAGTTTAATTCTTATTTTGTTCTTCCCCACCTATCTCTGCTATATTGCTCTGTGGTATTAACAGACTTGTCCCCAGGCTACAACTCCACTCCCTGCCTGGTGAATCCTGCTATTCCCACCCTGGAACACAGGGCTGTAGTAGTTTATCCCAATTATTTAGGTCTTACCACAAACCTGTAGCACAGGAAGGAACTGAAGGTGAATCTTCCCACTTCAAAGTGCTTGTTCTAACCTCGGAGAATTTTATGATATGGTTATGTACCTAAAGGTTTATTTAGGTCTATATTTTCAAACAGCAAGAATTAACACACTGCATATCTATCTCTCTTAAAGCAAGTTTGAGTGATTTATTTATTTTTTAAATCAATGCATAAAAACAATTCTTTGTGTCTACAAGACAAATCAATTTCATGCAGGCCATGTTCTCAAGAAACATCTTCAGCACATAAACCAGAAAAATAAAATATATCAATAAACCAATAAAGATGTCTTTAAAGTTTAACGGACTATTCTTAGGATATGATCTAGCTTGATGAAAAGTCCAAGGTAATGAATTAAAATTTAGCCTGAAATTAAAAGAAAACAAATTGCCTTTTATTATAATTAATGGAGAACACGCATAGAACTGCTCAGTTCAGTGCAAACTGACCCCATGGCAGACTGGCACAGCACCAGGTTACTAATCACTGGGATAAAATACTTGGATGTTTTTACTTCTCCTCGAGTATTTTGGAGCAAGCCTAATTCTTGGATGCCCTTCTTGGCTCAGCCTCAACCTGGCCACAGAAAACTGCCTCCACAATGACTTTGCAAACAAAAAAACTAACAAAAAAAAAAGGCCTGTCCCTCTTCCAAGGAGATTCTGGCTCCACGACTGATCTCCCAAACATAGAAAAGCAACTTTTAGGTTTAGAAAATGCCCTGTGGGATCCCCCAGCCCTGGTGCAAATGTACAGGGGTTTAACACAGCAAAGGAAAAAAGTACAAGTGCTCTTCTAACTGAACGAAAAAGGTGTCTGCAAATGTGTGAAAACGGGAAGGCAAATTAAAAGGGGAAAGCAAGCGGGGTGTGAGAGCAAAGAGAAAACGGTAAGAAGACCCTCAAGGAGCAAAATAAATGACCTTTGATATCAGGCTCCCTCATCTGTTGCCATAAAGAGCTCCCAGAATAACCGAGGCTTGCTTCAATTTACTGTCACACACAAGAACTGGAGAAGCAATCAAAAGCTGCTTTGGTTCTCTCAGCAAAAATGAAAAAAAATTGTGATGAAAACAGTTTCCGGCAAAATGAAGTGTTCTCAGCAGTCCCAGACTTACTCTCTATTTTGTTTTCATTCTTGGGACGACTTTAAAAATAAAAGCTCATTTTGACATGAAAAATAAATGTGTTCCCCTTCGAAACAGAAACAAAATTTCACTTTTAATTGCTACATTATTACGTTTGTCTTGCTGTTTGTTGAAAGTAATATGAATGTGAGTAATTTGTTTTGCTTCTCATGCTGAAAGCTCCTTGTACGAAATAGTTCATTTAAAAAAAATTACTCAGCTACAACTAAATATACATGATTTGTATCAGAAAGGTACAAGGCAGACTTTGCTTGTGCCTTGGAGAGTTCTATTAAAAGTAAATAATTGTTTTAAATTTCTGAGGTCAAATCGCTGGGAATTAAGAGTTTGTGTTCTATTGCTGGTCATCAACAGTCATGGTTCACCAGGGAAGCCAAAGGAAACTCCCTGTCATGGATCAGCACTGGGGTGTTGGGGATGGTAAAGGACTTAAACCTGCCTTTAAATACTGCCGAGTATAATTGTTCTGCTATAAGGGGAGAAAGGAAAGACAAGACCAAGCTCCACCCGCTGTCTCAGTTCAACCACGACCCAACAAAAAGCAAGATGATCGTGGAATGACATTATGAAAGCCATTTCAGTTGGGTTCAGTATGTATTTTAGACTAATTCCTCCCCATCCACATGTGCTATAACTGCATTTACCTACAGCCACTCTCTCTCCTCTTCTGGTTTTGAAATACCGAAACCTAAAACCTGCTCAGCTTCTCCATTCCAGAAGGACAGAACCTTCCTCCTCTCCACACCACTGTCCAAGGCAAGTCGCTCATTCCAAGCCCTGCTTGTGGAACACACCACAAATCCTGAGTCACAGCAAATTTCCTCAGAAAATCATGAGGATTTAGAGATTCCAGGGCAGGGAATGGCAGCGATAACATGTAAAGCCAGAGAAACAAAGGGGACCCATAATCCATCTGCATCAGAGGCTGGTCTACTAATGAAAAACTAGAGGGTGGAACAAGAAAAAGATAAGTGATGAACATGAGTGAAATAGTAGCACTAAGCATTTAGGGTTTCACAAGCTTTTCTGCTCATGACATCAAGCTCCATCTGGCTGGAGAAGGGTGAACCCACAGAACTGCTGCTCTAGATGCCAGAATACGCAGATTCTTGTCCTACAGTGAGCACTGGGCTAATCCACTCAAAATACTCATATGGTTTGCATACAGTAGTTCTCCGTGCATCTTCATATCAAAGAGTTTGCAAATAAATCACTGACAGGCNGCTGTGGGGCATTGGAACAGGCTGCCCAGGGCAGTGCTGGAGTCACCATCCCTGGAGGGGTTGGACAGACAGATGAGGTTCTAGGGACATAGGGTAGAGGTGGATTTCAGTGTTGCATTAATGGTTGGACTCAATGATCTTAAAGGTATTTTCCAACCAAAACAACTCTATTCTAAGTCACCCTAGATGGAAAGAGCAGCTACTTGGCTCATTTACAAGCTGCTTCCTCACCCAGCACAAAACTACCACCTTGGCTTCCCACACCCCATTTTCCCATCTGTTCTCCTGGTATCGGGTTTGCAGTCACAGTACCAGAGGGCTCAGGCTCTGCACTTCTGCCCAAAATTAACCACAGCCTTTCTCCTTTCAAGCTCAAACACTTGGGGGTCCCCAACGTCAAGAAAACATACTTTATGTGGTTACATGGGCAGAGGATCTAATTTTTGGAAAGTACTCAATTCCCCCGTGGGCATCCCATGATGCAGCCAGGTTACCACAGGTGCTCAAAGCTATAGTAGATCAAGGAAGGGTTGGGAAGAGTTTCAAAAGCTTGAGTGACAAAAATCGAAGCTACTGATAGGCAGGACTGTCAGGAGCTGGACACAAGGGACACCAGCGACTGTTTTATGAGCTGTAGCCGTGTCTGCTACGCCAAGTGAAATTTCACAGCATCCGAGCGAACGTTAAAAGTGCACACGCTGGAAAGAAATGCATTAGGATGCAAAAGAACAGCAGGTTTCTGGGATATCAGGGAGCACCGCTTTATTAATATTGACTTGCACATACCCACACATACAAACCAGTCCAAAATAAATCCCTCCAACATCTGCAATTCTTGGTAAGTACTGGCTGCTTTGTGTCTAGCCAGGCCCCAGAACGTCTCCTGTCACGCTGACTGATAGCTGTCCCCGGTAAGAAGAGGAAATTAAATACAAAAACCTGCTCAATTCTTGTTAAGGATTTAACCGCATTGACAGAAAAGCGAGGCAGCTCCCGTTCAAGGTTGTTCTTCTGTCCCTAAATCCCCCGCTCGGCAGCAAAATGCACCCAGCATCCAAGCGCATCTCCTGCCGTGCCCGGAGGCAAAGGCTGAGCGGAGCACAGCTCACTCCGGATTTTCTTTGCTTTTTGCCCGGTTTATTCAGCCCCACAACATTGTTGTGATGTTGGTTCCATAGCTCCTCGCTTGTCTTCTGCTCCTGAGCGCCACAAACTTTATTTTCACCCTCTCGGTACAAAAGCTGCCACGATAACATTGCCGCAGCTCGCAGAGCGAGCCCCATTCCCACACCCCCCAGGAGGAAGGCTCTTCCCCCAAAAACTCACCCCAAACCCTCTGAATTCTCCATTTTTCGGTAAAAATAAGGCTACATTCTGGCACAGCCCTGTCAAGCCTCAGCAGCACTCCTACCAAAGGGGCTTCTCTAACACTGCTGTATATGAAGTGGCCTCATTCAGCCACTTTATAGACTCACCTTCTTTCCAAACCCTCTTTTTGACTTGTTTTTCTTCCCCCAATGAGAGAAAGCGTGGTAAAAAAGAAAAAAATATATATATATTTTTCTTTGGGCAGCTGTCAGAAAAGCTGAAAGAGCAGAGCATATAAAGCATTTTCTCCTCTCTCTTGCATTCAGGAGCATTTTCTGTCACCGTGATAACCCCGACCCCAATTGCAGTTGTCACCTCCATCAAACAGGGACTCAGCACATGGAGACAAATCCCTCCACTCCCAATCCAGACAACAAATCTGAGACCCACACAAATGTTTGGCACTTGCAGAGACCCAAAATGAAACATATTCCCCCCAAAATGATGGCAGCGCTGGCTGGACAGAGCAATGCCGAGCAAACATGCAAAAAGAGACTTTCTTTGCAAATTTTGGGGGGGTTTCTGCATTTTTAGATACCAAACAGAGACGGGTTTAGAAGTAAAACCTAATTTCAGAGTGACAAAGTCAAAAAGTTTCCATTAGGAAACGTCAGAACGGAATAATCCACGAAACAGGTTTCCTCTTTCAGGGTTATATTTTTAAATCAGCTGAGGAGTTCAGGATGAAGCCTTAAATAATTCAGAGTACATTGATTGAAATATTCCACCTCACCCTCCTACTGACGTGCTTAAGGTTTCACATATAAACAGTGAGATGCAGCCAGAATCTTACCTGATTTCATGAAAATATCACCCAGAAGGTGAAGAACCTTGAGGTGAGGCTGCAGCAAGGCAGGACCAGCCCCCTCCATCCACACAGTGACCTACGTGTGACAACATCCCAGCTGAGGATGCCGATTCAAATCCATAGCTCAGTGGTTCCCCCAGTGATAACAAAATAATGCTGAAATTACTGATATCCGTCTCTGGTACAAGAGATTTCTCACCAAACGTGAAGGAATTGCCCATCTTCGAGCTGGTCAAAGAAATAAAGCAGTGGAATACGTTTCACAGCACTTTTAACGTGGTCCGATTTTTTTTCCCCCGAGCTGCACCCATACACAGATTTCTAAGACTTGAAAGGACAATCATTTTTATAGCGATGCCAACAAAAGATCTAACAGTAACTTGCATTTCCAATGACTAAAGCAGAGCTATTTCAAGGGTAATTGAGGAACATAATGAGGAATAAGTGAGTCCTGGGCTGTCTTAAGTAGAAGGCATTTAGCAAAGAAAGCAGCCTTAACTAGAGCTGCAATTAAATAAGTTTTCCTTCATTTACATCCCAAAAGTCTCTCTTGGCCACATCTCCACATGCAGCAGGACCCACCTCAGAGCAGAATAGGTGCTGGAAGCACTAACAAAGAGACACCATTGACACAAAGCTCTGGCTGGGAGAAGTGATGGCCACAAACCTGAGACCTCCCAACAGTCTTGCACTGTTAGGTGAAGAATGACCAATTCCTGAGGATGTTGGTTTGGGGTAGGAAAAACTACATTGCTGCATCTAAACCAAACATGCTAACTAACAGAAAAGAGTCTAATCCAAAATCCAGACTCCGCTCAGAGTCTGTGACAGCCGATGAAATCCGAGATTAAAGGATGTTCGCACCCTTTTCTTTCCCTGCCTCTGATCCAAACCTTCGTGTTTTGCCATAGAAGTCAGAGATTTGTCTTATGCAGCTTCTCCTTCTATTTGCCCTTTGACAGGGGACACCTTGCTCCCTCCTCCTTTCTGGGGACTTCAAGGAGAGCCAATTACTCATTTTGCAACGCTGCATCTCTATAATATTATAGCTTGTGGTTACAACCACAGTTGTAGAGGGATGCAGACTTCTTTAGGAGCTGCACCTGGAGAAAACATTATAGATAATGGGAATCTGCTCCTGTCCCTCCCCAGCCATCCCAGAGGACACTGGGGTCACCTCAATTGGCTCCAAGCAGAGTAAAGGCATCAGCAACATCATTTGGTCCACAGAAGATCATGTGGTGTTCTGCTTCTCCCAGGACCTCTTTCTGTTACGTTGGGGGGCTGAAGCATTTACAGGGAGAGCGATCGCCCATATACCAAAATATATCACTGACCGCTCTCATCGGGTAAATTTGCTTCTCCTAGAGTTATATTATGGCATGCTGGACTTCAATGTCTGCAGGTTACCAGGTGAAATCTAAGATCTTTGAAATTTACATAATACTAACACTTATGACCAGGGAAGGTTCAGATTGGAAATTAGGAACAATTTCTTCCCCAAAGGGCTGTGGGGCATTGGAACAGGCTGCCCAGGGTAGTGCTGGAGTCACCATCCCTGGAGGGTTGGACAGACATTTACATGAAGTTTTTGGGGATATGGGTTAGTGCCAGAGTTAGGTTATGGTTGGACTCTATGATCTTGAGGGTCTCTTCCAACCAAAATGATTCTATGAGTCTATCTAGTCCATGTCTAGGACACTCAGAACACCATAAGACACAAGTCTCAACCTTTCAACCTCTCTTGCCGTTCTGGTATATTCCAGCTGAAAGAAATCACAAAGTGCTCTAAAAAGTTCCTTTATTCCTTTCTGCCAATCCAACAATCCATCCTTGATCCCACTTTTGGCAGAGAAAGGATCCTCATGTCACCTACCATGAGGGAAAATCAACATGAGGACCCAGAGCAGGGCAAATTCACAACCAGGGCACTCGGAACCCATCAGCACAGCTCAGATATCAGCAAATAATCTTCAAACATCAACAAATGTTTTCCTAGTGCGAGTTTGCTGACTACTTGTCAGACCGAGAAAACATCAAAGCTCAATTGCAATTCATTTGGAACAGGACTTAGAGTACATATTGAAAAAAAATCTAGAAAGGGTGTGTATATATTGTGTGTGCCTGTATATATATAAATAATATCTATATATAAAAAAGCATGCCTGCAGCTGCATTTTACAGATAACAGAATCTGACTGAAATGTGGGAGTCAAACAGTCATTAAAACCATGAGAAGTCAAGTAAAAAAACACCCGGGAGATGTTTAAGGAAATTACAACATAGAAACACATCCCACAGAGGATGATGAGGGGTGAAATTGTTGAAGGGAAAAAAAAAAAATGCAGACATTCATGATGCGCTTTTTTAGCCCTATATAATAAACCTCAAACACAGGAAGAAAAAGCAATCCAAGGTGGCAAAGAAAAAATGTAACTGAGGAGCTCGGGGGAGAACGGCAGTTTTGTGCTACCAATATCTTCATGATGTTTGTGGAGTTGATTGGGAAAAACAAGATGCACGTTATCGCTGCAATTAAACCACTTTTCTACATTTCAGTCAAACCATTTCTTCCACAAAGCATATGCTCAATGGGGATGTCTGAGCACATACTCAAATTAAAACAAAAATAACCACACAATCACCATCAGCAATTATCAGATTACCTCCTCCTTCTGAGTCCCATTAGCAAAGCTGCTGCGTATGTAACATATCCAGGTCTACAATTTTGAAGCATAGGGGTCTAAAAACTATTGATTTAATGAATTTGGTGGGAATTAGGTACTTATATACCCTGGTGGGCATCACTCAAATGGGTGTAACTCGCAGGAGCTGCTGGGGACATAAACAGCATTAAGGTTTCTAGAGAAGTTACTCCCTTGATTTGAGCAAGAGTTTCTTAGAAAACCATATTCGTTTCCCTTGACCAACTGTGTCAGAAATAAAACCTTTTAACTAAAAATAACCGGGCTGGACTACTTGCTAATTTTAGAGGGTGCATTTGTGGAGACTTAATAAGACGATCAGTAAGCAGCACAAATGTGCTTCAGTCACGCTAATAACCAAATAGAACATTACACAGAGTGACAACCACAAAATCACCCAACTACCGTCTGTACATAGAGCACAAGTTGCTCTCCAGATAACAGATATATTCATTTACAGCTCAAAATATCCATTTTTAGGCATGGCCTTGGCACGAAAATGAAAATGTTCGTTTGTTGATGCTACAGGATTTGTTCATGACTTGATCCAAACTACATCTCTAGCAAATGTCTCCCTTGTGTTACATTTAGGGGAGGTGCAGAGGATGCTGTGTTATGATGATACAGAAGCCACCAATTGAAATGATGCCCATCCCCTCCATTTTATACGCAAAGGATGGTCCTCTCACCTTCCGCACCTTCTCTCAGCCATCTCCTTCACTTTCTGCACTGACCAAAGGTCTGCAGAGAAAACCCAGCCCTGGTGAGTCTTTCCATTGGGAAGTTTTGTTGTTCAATACAGCTGAGCTACGTTTTTCACCAGGGATGCTGCAAATCTGTCTTCAGGGACCAGAGAGCTACCAGTCTGTATTTTCTGATCCTCCTCAAGTGCTAAGTGCTTTATTTAAAACATCAGGAGACAGGATTTCCATGGGGCTCTCATGAAGAGCTCCAGGAACATCTCCCAGACCCATGGCTCACAAGGGCAAGCTGGGCACCAACTGGGAGGCCCATAGCCACAACTGGCTCCTCTTCAGCAAGGACCCACATTCACACCACCACTCCCCACGTTAAATTGCTTCTAGTACAGGCTGGTTCCCCTACCTGGGCTGCTTGAAAAGATCCTGGCATGATCAGAAAAAAGACAGACACGATCCCACTGGCATTGGTTGGGAAGCAACATCTTCCTTGTTCATCAGCTGAGGTCACCCGTGCCCTTGAGGTTGCAACCCACACTGCAATTTGACAGAATGGTCTGTTCTATTTCCTTATTTCAATAATTTTATTTAAGAAAGGATGAGCTAAGTGAGCATGTTTACAAGCCAATTCAAGATAGAACAGAACGATGATCAAATTGCGGTCATAACTGAGATTGAAACCAGTAAGTTTAAATAGCTCTAAATCATCAAACCACCAAATTAATACAACACAGAGTCAAACTGAGCTATGGGATTGAAAATGAAAAATTATTCAGCGTTGGTTTTGCTGTGGGTGTGCAAAAAGGAAACAGATCTGTTGAAGCTGAGAGCCGGGCAAAGGGCTGCTCAGCTGAGGATGCTCCATTGCGCCTTCAGCTCTCAATGCATGAGGCCACCAGCAAAAATTATTCTTTGCTGAAATGTCTTCAGACTCACTGAAACACTTACTAAAAATCCATTTTTTTCAGGACAGTTATTCCAGCCACCTCACTATTCCAGTAAATATCCTCTTAATAGTTTTGTTTGAATGGTTGTGGGTTTTTTTAGCTAAGAAACAACAATAAAAAAAAACCTAGTTCACAGCTATCCTTTGAACTCAGATTTCTAGACATTTGATGGGTATAATGACTTAATCCTGAGACAGCCTTAAAGTCCTCTCATGCACAAATGATGTTTGACATACTTCTTATGTTGGAAAACACTGAATAAATTCACTCCATCTGCCCCCCCCAACAGGGCTAAGACAAACTCATAAAACGCCAAAAAAAATATAGAAAAAACTCAGTAAAAAATAAGTATCTAAAAGCAATAAATGAGCCTCTCAGTGAGCTGTAGCTCTTGATTTGGTAAGATGCCTATGCCAGGTTGAGATCCAACCAATTTTTATGTCATTTAGAGAGACAACCTTGGCTGGGAGCAAAGCAGCCTGGGTACCAGGCTGAGCTCCGACCTGCTGGCCCAGCCACACTCCTCCACCCCAACCTCCCCCTCCGCAAAACAGAGGAAATTACCCTTTTTAAAACATTTGGACATGCAAACAGATCATGCTGCAGCACCACAGTACTGTTGTGTTTATCACTGCACTGGATGGATGCCATACCCAAAATACTTTGCTTTGCAGTTACAACATGGTATTTCAGATGTCAGATGGGGTTCGCCCACCCATAAATACAGAGCGGTCTTGAAAATGAGCACATTAGCACCAGGGAACAAAGGATAAAAAAAAATAACATAAAATTTAAAAAAAATCCCACCTGATTCCTTGACCTAGAGAGACTATTACAGGTATACATTGAACCACGTGCTCTTAAACTGCGTTTGTATTTATATCAGTAATTAAAGAGCACACAAGCAGTGTCTCACAGTGTGATGCTAGGACAGGTTTCCCTTGGCCCCCCCAGCCAGGCTGGGCCTGAGCAGAGCACACACCATAGCTGACATTTTATTAACAGCTCCATTAAAATAAGTGGGAGTGTGTCCAAGCAAACAACCCCAATCAATAGCAGAGTTTAAATTAAGACCTTGGCCAAGGCAGGAGGCGGGGCCGGACTGAGGAGCAGCGACACATGGTGACACCCCTGACCCACAGCTCTGCTCCGAGCCAAAGAAAAGTTACTAACAAAAAATTAAAATAGCTCAGAAACTCATCCCGATGTGCTATGGAGGAATGATCAGCGGCCTTTCTGTACTTAAAAGGGGCTGATAAGAAAGATGGGACAGACTTTTAGCAGGGCCTGTTGCAACAGGTCAAGGGGTGATGGTTTTAAACTAAAGGAGGGAGATTCAGGCTGGACATGAGGTGGAAATTGTTGTCCTGAGGGTGGTGAGAGCCTGGCCCAGGTTCCCAGAGAGGTGGTGGCTGAACCATCCCTGGAGACATCCCAGGCCAGGCTGGACGGGGCTCTGAGCAACCTGAGCTGCTGAAGATGTCCCTGTCATGGCAGGGGGGGAATGGGGGAGCTGGGAAGGGCCCTGCAACACAAACCATTCTATGATTCTATTTGCAGCAGCCAGAAAAGCATCAGGAAAGTTTCCTACGCAGCTCTAAGAGCCCCAAGCTCCATAACTTCACGGCACAGGTTTGTCCTCCAGCCACGGGTGCCGCCTGCAGAGCCGTGTCCAGGGGGCACAGCACGGGAAGCGCTGACTCTGCCCTCCCCACGGAGCATTTACAAAATTCCTTTTATCTGCGAGCTGCATGAACTATTCCAGTAGCAAAATATTTGCTCTTCAGTGGCGTGTTTACAATGCAAGCAATCAGATACAAGTCACACAGTTCAGCAATGCACAGACAAGTGGATTCCTCCCACGAGCAGGGAAATAGCACTGAACCCATTTATGGCTGAAAGTGCCCCAAATCTGCCTTCTCCTTCCCCTCCTGCTGCCCTGTCACTTAGCAAAATGAATAAACCCAACCTTCCAGCAGCATCCCGAAGATAAAACCCACCCGTGGCTGTACAAAGCTCAGTGTTCTGGGGATGCACTGGAGCGGCACAGTTCGGGATAACTGGTTTTGCTCTATGCGTAGTAGTTACCCCTACCCTCTCTCTTCCATGTGTGGCTCCAAAAGAAAAAAAAAAGCATCATTACATACTAAAAGTTAAATCCAGCCCTACAAACAAGCTCAGGTAGCAACTGGGTAATAGGAACCGATTGCTTTGTGTCCCTTGTCAGCTGCCAGGAGATACAGGAGCATTTGCTCCTGCCTCAGCAGAGCCCTGCCCAGGTTGAATCACACGGACACCAACTATCACTTTAAAGGGATAGCGGGGAGGTAATTAAGAACACCATTTAGATTATGAGATTTGTTACATTTTGCAGTGATATCAGGGTGCTACAGCACGCTCTGGGCCAGCGCTGACTTCAACACACACAGGATTAAGTGCTAAAGCAGAGCAGGACCAGGGCAGATGAAAGGGCACACGCCCCTGTGAATCACGATTGATTAACACAATTAAAAGCACAACAAAATAAAAACCTGGATAACCAAAAAATTTGCTATTAGAGTAAGTCAAGCTGCACTACATTATACCACTGCTTTAGCAAAAAAGGACAGGAATTTATGAAGTAACAGTCCCCCACACAGAGCATTGCACACCCATTCCACTAGCATTTATCTTTTTGCTGAAAAGCAGCAAAACCCAGTTTGCATCTCCAACATTCATCAATGGTCTTATCCTGAATTTCTTCCACATAACATTAAACAACGAACAGTTCCTCACTGCTCTTTCAAACATCGATGCATCCTTTTCATCTGCCAAGGACGAACAGTTCGGCCACCAACTTCAACAAAAGCAACAGGAAGGTTTTAGGTAGGCAAAATATAAATGTCCACACTGGATTTTGGCCAAATTACCAGAAGTGCCCCCACCACATCTCTAAATTGCCATCTGGTCCCACAAGCGAGAACAGCACACGGATATACCAGGCCAGAGTAAAATGGATGGCATACAGCCTGCACTTCACTTGCAATTAAATTTTTAGTGGGTAATGAAGCATTAGTGGAAACATAAGCACCCATGTTCCTTGTCTTGGCAATGAAGAGAGGGAGAAGTGCCTCTTAAGAGGGTCTCCAGGGGAAAACCCCATAAAGGACAAGGGGTGATGGTCTTAAACTAAAACGGGGGAGACGTGAGGAAGAATGACTGAAGTAAAGGGAATGGCAGGAGATGTGCAGGGGGTCAGTGGGACATTCAGAACAGGTTCTGCACCCAGAGGTGCTGCACACTGAACAGGCTCCCAGGGAGGGGTCACAGCCCAACCTGACCGTGTTCAAGAAGAGACTGGACAGCGTGCTCAGACACACGGGGTGAGCTGTGGGGTGTCCTGTGAGGGACAGGAGCTGGACTCCATGGTCCTGTGGGTCCCTCCAGCTCAGGACATTCTGTGATTCTAAGAAATTGTTGGCCCTGAGGGTGGTGAGAGCCTGGCCCAGGTTCCCAGAGAGGTGGTGGCTGAACCATCCCTGGAGACATCCCAGGCCAGGCTGGACGGGGCTCTGAGCAACCTGAGCTGCTGAAGATGTCCCTGTCATGGCAGGGGGGGCACTGGGGGAGCTGGGAAGGTCCCTTCCAATCCAAACTGCTCATGATTCTACGAATAAAACATTTTGGCTTTTTCTAACATCAACACACTAAATATTCCTTTATTTTTTGTCAGCAATGTCAACGATGTTGCAGGTTAACTGGGGCAGAAGGTGAGAAAAGCCCTCCAGGTCTGCACCCCCCAGTTTAGAGGCACTGATGTGCAGGTTTGGGGCAATCACTTAATGAACCACACAGCTTCTATTTGCTTGCACTAACACATCAAGGTTTTAGTAGCTGATCAGAATGGAGAGAGATCCCCATCACATTAGAAACAGGCTTTTGCTTTGGAGAAGAAACAGAAGCATCCCCATTACTTCCCTCAGCAGCTTACAAACTGAGAGGTGTATCGAATGGGAACATAATGCCACCACCAAAATATTTACTTCTCTGACAACAATCTTCACACAGTGGAACTGACAGTGTTTTTCACTAACACTTAAACACAAGTCAAGGACAGATTAAAAAAAGATGCAGTAGTCTGGGGTTTCTTTTCCTCTCCAGTGGAAAAAAAAAAAAATACTTTCAAATGTAAAATATCTACTCCACTAACTTTGTTATACAAAACAGATTTGGGAAGAAACATGTGATTATCATTTCAAATCAGAGTAAGTGCAAAGCTTCAAGCCTGGGCTATTACAAGATGCAACTGAACGTTTGCAAACACTACAACATACAGAAAGCATTTTTATAACAAAAATAATTATACAAGATACGCTCAGAGGAATGGTAAGTGTATAGAATAGTTAAAATATTAAGTATACATGGGAACCAAACGGCAAAACGAGTCTTTGGGACCCTCTGCTTAAGATTTGCTCCTGCAAAAGCACCCACTGGGCTGCTTGGTACCACCAACCAAGAGGATGGACCTACCACAGCTTCCAGGCCTAATTCTGCATTCAGAGGTAAGGAAGGGTATTTGCATCCCATATTAGCGGCTGTCAGTGTGCTGGCAAAGCCTGAGGATGCTGCCCATTGGACTTAGGCACTACAAAAGGGCACAGATGAGATCTGCCAGCAGCACATTGATCAAGAAGATATTGAAATGATTTCTCCAAAGGAAAGATTTTTTCCCCGCTTACTGCACAAAAAACACCATTGCATCCTCCCTTGCCCTCCCTTACGGAGATCAGACAGGTCCAGGAGCATTCAGGCTGGCGTTAAACCTCTGCCCCCACAGTTCAAGAGCTCTCGCACCGAGTCCACGACACACACCACGATACCAGCTCCAGCAACCTCTGTGCCAATGTATTTCCCAGCAGCAATATCCTCCTTTCTTGCAAACACCAGATCTACACAGTTCATCTGCCTTTGCATCCAGTGCTTTTCAAAGAAACTGATGACTGGCTGGCTCTGGGTACTTTCCTCACTGCCATCACCCAGCAGACTGAGTTTTTGGGACACAGACTGTGCCCAGCACACTGTCACCCCAATGCATTAAAGTATGGTTGCAATGGAAGAAACAGTACAGGAAAGACATAAATCTGTTGGAGAGGGGGCAGAGGAGCCCCAGAAATGATCTGAGGCTGGAACGGCTCTGCTGGGAGGACAGGCTGAGAGAGCTGGGGTGTGCAGCTGGAGAAGAGAAGCTCCGGGGAGACCTTAGTTTGGCCTTTCCGGACTTAAAAGGGGCCCATGAGAAACATGAGGACAGACTTTTAAGTAGGGCCTGTTGTGATAGGACAAGGGGTGATGGTTTTAAACTAAAGGAGGGAGATTCAGGCTGCACACAAGGAAGAAATTGTTGTCCCTGAGGGTGGTGAGAGCCTGGCCCAGGTTCCCAGAGAGGCGGTGGATGAACCATCCCTGGAGACATCCCAGGCCAGGCTGGACGGGGCTCTGAGCAACCTGATCTGGTGAAGATGTCCCTGTCGTGGCAGGGGGGGCACTGGATGGGCTTTGAAGGTCCCTTCCAATCCAAACTGCATTATTCTAGACATTACCAAAATATGCAGAAAACTGGATCTGGAGGAGGATGTCCTCCGACGGACACCTCAGAGCCAGGCAAAGCTCAGCTGCTACACAGCAACGTGCCACACGAGCACATAAATTCATCACGGGCAGACGGCCGATTCGACTAAACCAGCTTTAGTTTACACTGGAGCTGATCCATCCATCCCGTGCCAGAGTTACGGCTCATGTCACATTCAGCTCCGTCACTCCATAATTTCCAGAGAGGGACTCTCAGGACCGTAACCTTCGCTTTTCCACATATTCCCCTTGCATGAGCAATGGGCAGGAGCCCAGCCAACAGGCAGAAAGCAGCCGCGAGCAGAACAACGCGCAGAGGACATGAGGACAACCAGAGCTCAATGCAAGAGGGAGGGAACACGAAGGCGATGCCTTTGAAACTCAGCTCTCGCACTTCTACACAGCTCGGGTTCTGCATCTGTCATTTGAAATTTAAATCCCAGCGCTCAGCTCCGCAAATCCACATAGAGGAGAGGCAAGAGAAAAGTGTTACGGAGGCTCTCGTAGAATATACTAAAAAGTTTCAGGATGCTCTAAGTATATGCAAATATGGGAATAAATGATGTACTGAGTTTGCATACGGAATTGTGTATCACGCAGGTCTTGTTTGCACCTCCATTTTCTCACTCATTCACTAGGTGTTCCATGAAGGTTGTGCAAAAGGATGGGTGCACAGATACACGCAAAACAGACCTTAAAACTAGGGGTTTTGTTAAATCTATCATTATCACTTACAAATATACATTATTCCAATGGCGTGCATCCACATGAGTCATTTTTATCCAGTCCCTCTCTTCGCTCTGTTTAATTTCATTTTCTAGAAACTTGAATTTGAAAAAAGTCCACTGCTTTCAGGAATAACAGTGGGGGGGGGAAACCTTCATGAAAAGAAACCTAGTAGCTTTTTTCCATATTTTTTTAACTACTCCATCGCTATCCCGCTGGACCACGGAAGTGACGATCAGCCCTCAGCCCTTGGACACGCAGTAACGACCTGGAAAGATGCAACTGTAGGTGGAATTGAAACACTTGTGCACGATGAATGGCTCGAGCAGCATCACAAACCTCCTACCGACACTTCATACACTGAGCACTTGCTCCAGAGTATTTGTCATCACTCCAGTGCCATTCACCCCAAGGACACCCATCACCCCCTCCGGTTTCATGGTATTGTCTTTTAAAATTGTAGTTTAAAAGTAGTCGCCAATGTAAACTTTGAGTAAACTCCACATTTGGAGGAAAAAACACTGTGTGCATTAGGAGAAAGAAGGAAAGACTGCACTAGTAGCTTATTTGGGGATTTTCTTCCCCACTTATTGTCTGTAGTTATGTAAAAAGCTGCCATTCTAGACTCAGCCCAAGGAAGACCGCGAAGTAGCTCCCACTTGTGTCTCCCAATTATAACCTACACTTCGTTTCTAAAGCACGCGTGCCTTTTTCTGGTAATTCTTTTATTTGAGCGAGTGACTGCTTGGGCTCACCATTCATCACAGCGTTCGTGACCCGGGGTCGGAAACCATCTGGGAAAGGCTCTGGCACACCAGGCTGGCCCCGATCAGGAGCAGATTTCACGCCTCATGCCGACATCTGTTACCATCCAGGAATTTCTCGGTGTCCCTTACCCACTCCCCATTCCCGATTCGCCATTCAGGCTTCTGGTTAAAATCCAGTTTGAAATGATGAACCTCATTTCCACAGCCTTTACCGATACCCCACGGCCAGTGGCCCCAAGCCCACAGCTTGGTGGGACAGTCCCGTTCCTCACGCTGGGACACCAAACAGCAGCTACCAAACCATCCCAGGGTGCAGAAGGAGCAGAAAGAGGTGGTGACATGACAAATATCCAAGATTACTCTGAAACTCCTCTTGCAATCTCAGCCATAAGCCATTGCTGGACCTATCCACCCAACTAACCACTTTAAGACATTGCAAATGGCAAAATATGACCTTATATCTTTGTTTAGAATTATAAACCACATTCATTAATCCCACCATATATTTTAGTGTGAGATACAAACATTTTAATTATCCTAGTGAGGCTGGGAGCCATTTTACCAAGACATTAATATTGGTTTTCATGTTCTTTGGGCTGGGCTTTGTGCTTTTTCAGTGGAAATTCTGCAGCTGTTCTGAGTTTGCTGTTTGCAGCTCCTCAGCCCCAGGGAGATGCTTTGGGGGGGCACGGAACCTCTCAGGAGGTGTCAGCACTGGGAAATAACTGAATGGCAAGCAAAATGACATCTGCTTTCCACCAAAGAACAACCAAAATTCAACCCTGGAAAAAGCAAGATGGACTGTGAGCTTCTTAAGAAACCATCAGTGCCACTTGCCAGACCACAAACTGGGGACAAGTTAAGTGCTGAAGCCACCCCTGCTGCATTTAACACCCAAACCTGACGTAGGAGCAGGAGATCGTCCACAGAAAAGCCGATTTCAGAGATTTGATATTTATTTCCAGCACTAACATGACAGGCTGGGGCCAGTTTTAGCTACAAACCATGAAATCCATAAGAATTAATTTTTGTTTCTAGAGGAAAAAAACAACAAAAAAGGCTTGCCGGGCAGGGCAATCATTTTAATTTACCCCATTCTACAGACACAGAGATTAGGTGAGATTATACGGAGTGGCTGTGGGTACACAGAGAGAAATTAAGTGGACTTGGGAGTGTTCACTCCTTCAAACATTAAACCAATATCAGTTGCTTAGACTGTAGCCATCAAAACATGTGTGTGTGCTCTGAGCTTAAATATAAAGGTCTGTGTCCTCCAAAAAGTGTAGAAAAGTCTTTTGCCCTGTTTGTCATTTGCTATGTATACTGAGAATCTGTGTCTCACAGACGTGTCAGTTGTAGGAATAATATTTAGCAACTGTGAAAAAATAAAATAGAAATCTTGAAATCCCAGCATCTTTAAATGCAAGGGTGCTGACCTCTAATTGGAGACTGAATATTAAATACACCTTCCAGTCACTGGAGTCTACCAAGTCAACACAAGCAGCAAACGGCCACAGCAGCCAAACGCAACGGCTTGGTGGGTTCGGAACCAGCTGCAGAAGGTCCAGCCCAACACACACGAGTCAGCAGGACCTGCCCAAGCCCCCCACATTCACAGCACATGGGGACGTGCAGAAACACACACCAGCATCCCACCCCCAAGCTGGGGATGCTGGACCAACATGCAACCCCCAGGAGGATCTCAGCCCTTCTGCCATCATTAATCCAAGCATTAAAAAACAAAATTAGGTGATACCAGCTGCTTCTGTAGCTCTGATAAATGTTCACACACCCTAATTTAGCAGTTACTTGCCTGGTATTAGTTTTTGTTTATTTGTTGTTCTGGAGAGCAACATCAGCACTGTCTGCTGATGGATGGGTTTGTGGCCGTCACCAGCGGCGGTGACAACCTAACGCCTCCAAAAGCCAGGAAGGGAAGCACAAGGTGTCGCATGGGAAAGTCAAGCAGAAGCAGGAGCGCAGATGCAGCTCTTGGGAGGCTGCTGGTGGTTTTTCCTTTCCCCTCCACCAGCCATTAATGAGCAGCCGGCTCCTATGGTGATAAGATGCAGAAATTAGCAGTTGTATGTTCTGAGCAGCATCGTGGTCCTGGGGTGTGTCTGGATAGCGAGGGGCACCTGCGGCTCCATGGCTGCTTGTGTTCCTGCCCAACAACCCCCCGGGTGCCACCACAGTTTATTTATCCTGCTATTAACGAAGCGACGGAGCGCACAACCTGCATCAAGCATCTTTTTCACTTTCTGTTCAGGTTTAAAATAATACAAGAGAAAAACACCACGGAATAAAGAGGGAAGAACACATCAAACTACATTCCTGCTCTGTGTGGATGGCTGGGGACACTGAGAAAGCAATTTGTGCTTGTCTAATTAAAGACTACAGCAATACAAAGTTGGAGGGCCTGATCCAAGGCTGTTTGAACAACCCTCCTCCCTCAGCTTAGAATCATGGAATCATTTCAGTTGGAAAAAGACCCTCAGGATCATCGAGTCCAACCATAACCCACCCTAACCCTAGCACTGAACCATGTCCCTAAGAACCTCGCCTAAACACCTTTCAAACACCTCCAGGGATGGTGACTGCAGCTCCTCCCTGGGCAGCCCGTTCCACACACTACCACGGGCTGCAGAGATGCAATTAGAGGAGAAAACCCAGGATTTGCACACCATGGAAGTGCGGTATCACCGCCACCACGCTCCCATCCCAGCACGTTCCTCCAGCAGCGACCACAAAGTGGGTCTATTCACACGGTGAAGGGACATCAGCAGCTTCAGCCTTAATTAGCCATGAATAAATAAAGCACAGCCTGCTCCAAAATTTGGCAGCACTGGAGCAGAGCACATCTATTCCCCAATATTTACTTTACCCACAGCACGTAACCAAGTCACCAGCTCAGTTTAAAGGGTAATAATGGTTTTCATCATAGTTCCTCCAGGCCAGATGTGAGGAAGGAATTGTTGTCCCTGAGGGTGGTGAGAGCCTGGCCCAGGTTCCCAGAGAGGTGGTGGATGAACCATCCCTGGAGACATCCCAGGCCAGGCTGGACAGGGCTCTGAGCAACCTGAGCTGGTGAAGATGTCCCTGTCATGGCAGCGGTTGGACCCTTACAACCCAAACTCTTCTGTGATTCCATGACTTAAGTCCTCAGCTGCAAAGGGGAAGGACATATGCACAAGCATAGACAGGGGAAATTATTTTTCTACTTTTAAGGACTGCTGTCCTGACCCATAACCACCGCAGAAGAGGCTGAAGCCACAGAGAAGATTTTGAGAACAACCACACACTTGTGGACGCTCCTCTATCCAACAGAAATTGCCAGGCCCAGCAGCATCCACGATGAAAAGGAAAACCTGCTGTCTCAGCAGGGATACAGGGGCATGTTCCTAAGCAAGGACAAAGCTCCAGCAGACGAACTTGAAGGGTTAATGCTGGATTCACCTCTACCTGCAGTAACCCAGTTGGCATCTGTGAGCGTTCCAACGCTTCTGGGTTCACACCAAAGATAACTGGGTCCAGTTCTGATGTGTAAGGGCCAAGCAGAGCTGGCCGACATCTCATCTGTCACCGAGAAACGGAGGACGGGAACATAACGTGCCAAGCGGGCACATATACATCAACATTATGCAGAAAGCTGAATGACAGGTTGGGGTTTTTTTGTTGTCATCACAAGTCAGCCATAGCCACTCAATGCAAAACAAATACAGAAAATATATGGTTATTTTTCCTAAAGAAAGAAAAAAAGCCTGTTTATAAATTCTAGATATGGAAGACATTATCCTAATAGAGCCTCGCCATTTCTTCAGACAGCCCCATTTGTATCACATCTTATCTGAGACACAAAGCTTCGAGCAAACCAGTGGTTATGACAGCCCTGAAACACAGATGAAACTTCACGCTGTTCACTCCCTACGCCTAAAAAACCTTATTTTTTAATTGCCGCCTCCTGCCCTGCACAAAGCGCAGCCCCCGTGCTCACACCCAAAGCAAAACCCAGGCTCCTGCCTCCAGAGACGAGTTATTTCATGGCCCGATACCTCCCTGCTGTTCCCCCCACCAAGACAAACACAAGGTTGTATTGCAAAAGCTTATTCGGAACGGGCAATATTCAGATGTTTAGTCTTATTCACATAGCCTTGCATGTAAAGGGTTACAGCCATAGAAACGAATAAATGAGATTATGGAGATAAAGAGCGAGGATGCACCACCGTTACTCCAGCTGGAGGTGCCGAGAGCTCTGACCCACAGCCACACGCCTCACCCAGCCCTATTTTTTAATGTATCTATCAAGGGAAAAAGAAATATACATCCCCCCTTCCCCTACCGCAGCCCTCAATTCTAGATATATTTAAAAAAATATATAAACAAGTGTTTCGTTATTCAGGAGGAGATGGGTGCACTCAGCATGTACCTTCAGCTCCTAGTGCTGCCACTGACTGTATGTCACAGAAATAATTTAATCTCTTTTTGACCCAGTTCTAGAGCTGGGCAAATATTGATTTTTTTGGTTCACTTGCCAAACAGGGGAAAAAAAAAAAAAATTAAGCTGAACTGAAATGGTATTTGTTGTTACTGCTGGGGTTTTGTTAAAACATCAACATTTTGGATCCTCTTGCTCAAACCCAAAATATTTACGTTGCTGTGCTACGCTTTAATCTCTTCATTAAATACGAAAAAAAATACGAAGGCACAACAAAAATATTTTAATAAGACATCAACTGAAGGGAACTCTTGCAGTTCTCCAGGTTCTTTCCCTCATCTCAGCTGCAGCTCTACCCAAGAGCTATTTTCATGTGAATAAGTTATTCATGTAAAATAAACCAAAATGAGACCTGAGCTCTGCCCTGCTGGCCACCTCGAAATGAAGGCGGCAAAGTCTTCTGAACCTCCTCTCTATTTCAGTTTAATGCCTTCACGTACGTGAATTATTTATTTGTAGTATATAAACTACATGATACGTATTAAGAAAAACCAAAATACTGCCTTTAGGTAGGTATATAAGCATTGTTAAGAACTGCTGGGGCCCCAGTCTCGACTGGTACTTTAAGAATGACCATCATATTGCATAATTATATAATTATTTGTTACATTCCATATTACATATAGAACTCCCCATCATAACACATATATAACACATACAGAATTACCATCACAACACACCACCCAGCACTGTGACTGCTCCATTTCGGTGCTGGAGCGATCACCAGCATCTCCATAAACATACTGGGTACTCGTTTCACATCCCAGCAACGCGAGACTGCTGCGATCAAACCCCTCAGAAACAAACCGCTGGGAACCTTTTGATAAATATTCATTACCGTGGTACTCTTTAAGAGGGAAAACTGCCGAATAATTAGCGATCCTCGCATGCAAGCTCAGGATGTCAGGCAAGATGTGCAATTATAGTTTTGCCACGGCACTCAAGGGGCATTTAATTAGTTTATTTGGTTGAGCATTTGTTGTTTTCTGAAGCAGATGTCAACGCTTCTATTTCAAGAAAATAATTCCGCTCCCCATGATTATCAAAATGTCTCCAGTTATTCCAGACGCCAGGAGGGAAGAAACTGCCCTGCTCAGAGTTATGGAAATAACTCAAAAAGAGAAGACAGGATGCTGAAAAAAGCTGAAAAAATGGCACCAGAGCTCCCATCAAACTGCAACATTCGGGAGTGGAGCAGCTTTGGAAAACAGCGGAAGCTTGTGGGTGGGAAAACACAAGTTCTGTCACCAGTTGTTTAATGCCATAATTACTTTTCACATTGATTAATCGCCCCTCAGCGCTGGAGTTAGAGAGGAACCACGCGAGGCTGCCAGAGTGTTCCTATAGCTGTCTTATTGCATGATTATTTCCATGCCAAAAAGAAAGAAGGAAAAGCTTGGAATACCCTAAAACTGCGTTGTGCTGCTCAGCCCTCTGAAGCGAGACAGCTGGTATGGAGGTTCGAGACCAGGCTGAGGCTGGAGAGCCCACCCACAGTGGTGTCTGAGGATCTGGGTCAGGTTTTTGGCACAACGCTCTGCAGATGATACATGCACCCAACTCCAGTGGGTTACGCAGCAACAGGGGACATTCCCGGGAGGTTACCTGTATGGGTTGTTTAAATCGTAGAATAATTTTGGTTGGAACAGGCCCTCAAGATCAGAGCCCAACCATTAACCCAACCTGGCACTGCCCCATGTCCTGAGAACCTCATCTCCATCTGTTCAACCCCTCCAGGGATGGTGACTCCAAAGATCAGAGCCCAACCATTAACCCAACCTGGCACTGCCCCATGTCCCTGAGAACCTCATCTGTCTGTCCAACCCCTCCAGGGATGGTGACTCCAGCACTGCCCTGGGCAGCCTGTTCCAATGCCCCACAGCCCTTTGGGGAAGAAATTGTTCCCAGATCCAACCTCAGCCTCCCTTGGCACAACTTGAGGCCGTTTCCGCTCATCCTCTTGCTTGTTCCTTAGGAGCAGATCCCCAGAAGGCTTTAGCCTGGTGCAGTGATGCTCTCCCAGGCACAGCTCCAGCGCTCCAGTACCCCCAGGAGCTGGGGGAGCATCCCAACAGGTAGAGCCACACGTGCCAGCCTCTTCTGGGGAGGAGCAGAGTTTTGCCTGTTTAATCAATCTGCTCCATGCTGGGTGGATGCTCCTGAGCACACTGAGTTTCTCTGGAGATATAGACTGGAAATCAAGAGAGCAGCCAAACTGCAGATGGGATTTGGTGTGGCCCAGATGTTCTCATGAAGAATCTGAGCTGGGGTCATACATCTGCTTTGAGCTCTGCCCACCCGCTCCAGGTACAGTTACAGCACAGTGTTGGGCTCTTAACTCCTTGTCCATCCACCTCAGAAGGATTTTTACATCCCACTTGTGTTGGGAACCTGCATTTCATTCCCCACAGCCATCAGCTCTCTAGCTCATTGGACTTGGCTGCTGTTGACACTTCAGAAGTTTCACCTTGTTTCTTCACCTGCATTGTCCTGTCTGAAATCCCTTTGCCCCACAGAGGATCCAAGCAAAGCAGGGTCTCCGCTGTGGCTGCTTCTGCAGTCTTCGCTGGATTTTGTTCCTTGCTCCTCCAGTCATTTTGATTTCCAGCTTTGTCCTTTGACCTTAAGCTCTCACTGCCTCCATTAAGTCCAAGTCGATGGGTTTTGGGGCATCTGGTGTACTGCACTTTGGACAATACTCAACCCATGGGAAGGGCCAGTACATCAAGAGTTCTTAGAAGTAAATTCAAAGTTATTGCTTTTCAAACACAGAAGAGTCACACTGTCAAGCTCTTCTGTGCTATCATGAGAACCATAAATTTACTTTAAAAGCAACTGAAAGCTCAGATGCTATCTGTGCCACCAGCCTGAGCCTTTTGAGTGCAGCTGACAGGGTCTTGAGGAGAAGAGGAAAAAAAATACTGTTAGTTCTTCAATAAATTCCTCAAAGTTATCACCAGCAATAACTACTCACACTCATTTTTCCTGCCAAGGCTCCAAAGCACTTTGCAAAGAATATCAACAGCTTCAGGACTTGTGTTCAGGAGGGGGAATGTGCACCGAGACATGGAACCTGTGAGCAGTTTGGGGCCTTCCTCTACCCCTTCATCAGTTGATAAAACCGTCATGCAAGCAATTGAAACAGAAAAATAACCTTTTGGATCATGCAAAACCATAAGTGTGCAAAGAGCTACACAAACGTACTCCGAGAGCATCACTTTGCTTCATAGGGGTTTTCCATAGGATCACATACGCATCTTTAAAGGCCCCCATGCTGCACTGGAAACAATCAGAGGATTTCACAGGTTGCTTCTACCACCATGGTCCAGGAATCTAATTTTTTCTGCCAGAATACGGAGATTTGCTGAAGAATGCCCACAAGTCCATGCCATCCAGTGTGATGCTGCACGAACGCCTCTGTCCTCTGCTGCAAGACCCAGCGTCCGAGTTTGTCATATTTACTCTGCAAAGGGAAACGGCAGCAGTTGTTTTTCTTCCACTCAGCTTCATCTGGTGCTGCAGCCTCAAAAATCATTATCATGAGAAGGTGGCACAGTGAACTTGCACTGGTTTTCGTAACACAAGAACTATGGAGGCAGCAATGAAATCCTGCGGCTGCTTCACACCACGCAAGGGAATTTTGGAGCTCGCTCTCTCAAAGAATATTTTGAAGACCAAAAATAGAAAGCGTTTCAAAAGCAGTGCAAAGAACTGAAGAAGGAAAGGCTCGTTTGAGACTGTTAAATGTACAGATGCACCTGCAACCTCCATTTCAGGAAGCTCTTCAGAGGCGGCAGAAGTCAGGAGGGCACAGTGGCACAAACCCCCCCCCAGAACAGACATTCCACCCTGTCTGCAGCCACCGGCCACCAGTTCTTGCGAAGGGAAGACACTGGACATGGTCTGACCTGGGGAGGCCATTCTCATGCTCCTGCCCTTTTTTAGGATTAAGTCATAACTTCTGTTCTACCTGTTGCACATTAACAGAGACGCCCTTGTACAGGTGGGATGTTTAAATACATACGAGCGACAACACAATTCAAAGCTGTTCAGTCTCAGCACCTTTCTGCACAGGTTGGGAACGGATGATGCCAACTCATCAGCCACACCAGCTGTTCAACCACCCTCCCAACCTGCCCTGGCCACAAGGTAAAGGGGACAAGGTAGTTTTAACAAGGGTAGATGTCACCTTCGGGTGAGCTCATCTGGGTCCTGCAACAGATCCAGGCTGGGGAGCCTTGACTTCAGGATGACCTTAGAATCACAAAATCATTTTGGTTGGAAGAGACCCTCAAGACCACAGAGTCCAACCATAACCCACCCCTGGCACTGCCCCATGTCCTGAGAACCTCATCTGTCTGTCCAACCCTCCAGGGATGGTGACTCCAGCACTGCCCTGGGCAGCCTGTTCCAATGCCCCACAGCCCTTTGGGGAAGAAATTGTTCCAGATCCAATCTCAACCTCCCCGGCGCAACCTTGAAGAGCTGAGAGTCCTGACCCATCAGAGCTCTCAGTCCTACCTGCAGCCTTCCCATGGATCCAGATCTCCCATGACCAACAAAACAACCCGCTGGTACAAGCACAGCCAAGGGAATTGAAGCTTTCCTGCCCTGGGTAAGGAAACCTGTGCCACCTGCACAACCACCACATCCATAACTGCTTCACAGAATCATTTTGGTTGGGAGAGACCCTCAAGACCATCAAGTCCAGTTGTTAACTCAACACTGGCACTAAACCATGTCCCTGACAACCTTCAAATCCAA
This sequence comes from Pampusana beccarii, assembly GCA_013399365.1. Taxonomy (NCBI): domain Eukaryota; kingdom Metazoa; phylum Chordata; class Aves; order Columbiformes; family Columbidae; genus Pampusana; species Pampusana beccarii. The sequence goes on along the minus strand of VWYH01001113.1, from coordinate 491,761 downwards.
AGCCTATTGTTGACTGGAGAGAGCTGGAAGGAGCCTGTTGGGAGGAAAAGGTGGTTCTTCTGCAGGGCCACGGGTGCAGATGGACGGACAATATAACCACGCTGTGTTTAGACAGCCAAGTGTCTGTGGAAATTCAGAGTAACTCCTGCACTCCATCTCACGATCTGAACTATTTTCCTCAAAGTCTTAGTCTTCATTATACCCTTTATTTAGCGCTTATGTAACAGGATGGTAATTTTAATGTTCAGTCTCCCTAGTTTCACAGCCCTGCACTCCAGAGCACAAAACAATGTGCCTTAAAATAATCTTAAATTTGACTTTTTTCCTTGCTCTCTCTCTCTCCCCCTTTAAACTTTAAAAAGGACTTTTCAGAGCGGATTTACCTGAAATATGTATGGTGAAGAACTCTTCAACTCACAGCTGCTCCAGCGAGCAAGTTCATTCATGTGCTATAAAAAGCCAACACGCTGAACTCGTTCGACTTTTGCTGTTGACATTTGCTTAAGCAGCGTGATGTCATTCTGCACATTTTTATTCAATTCACACAAAACGAAAGCTATTTCGCTCTGACAAAGGAGCATGTCACACAAACAGAATCCCGCAAGACCTACCTACCACAGCCAGGAATACGGGGAAAAACAACGTGTTCCTAAAACTTCTACCATGCCACGTAGTGATGAAGCAATTAATGACGCACCCTAACGAGATTTTCTCATGGTATTCACTTGATACATGAAAACCAGAGAGCTGTAAAGCTCCTGCAATGCCCCAAACCCTGAACAAGTGGTTAAGCGACATTGCATAAAGACATTTATAATGCTGGATGCCTCGTAAGTCTTTCATACTCAAAACAAATGGAAAACAAGCCAAAGGTTTCCAGTCCTTCTTTTACCATCTATAGCTCCACAGAGAACCCAATCCCATCTGAGAAACCTCCTAAGATGTCCAGCTCAGAGCATTATAGCCATAGACCTATCTAATTTACATTAATTAAGGAGCCCTGCTACATCTGTACAGAATCTTGCAAATGAGAACACATGCAGGAGATGCAGCACATCACTGCGCTGCCTTCATAGCCAAGGGGCTCCTACAAAAACATTTAAAAAAATAAAATATCAAGGATGCCCTTTGCAGGCACTGGGGTCCTGCTTCTGCGCTGAGGAAAGGGGAAATCCTGATACAAAATAAAATTTCTACCCCCTCACTCCTTATTTTAAGATGCTCACAAGGAGCACCAGTGCAGACAAGGCCAGGAGGGATATTTTTAGCAACAGCAGGGAAAAGGCAAGACCAGCCCATAAACGCTCACACCAAACATCTTGTTGAGCTGTGGGCCACCTCAGTCTGCAGCTGCCGTGAGCAAGGGAATAAACTCTCGGATCCTGTCATCTCAAAAGTATCTTAAAGTCCTGGACCCATAAAGAACCTCCAAACACACTTGTACTTCCACAGCAGAATCCTCAGAGCAGCATCCCCACGCACAGACCATCCCAGCCCTCCAGACTGCCCCAAAACCATTAGAGGAGACCACAGCACAGGAGCAGGAGACCAACATGGCTATAAAGTGTTCAATCACAGAAAGGTTTGGGTTGAAGGACCTTCCCAGCTCCCCCAGTGCCCCCCCTGCCATGACAGGGACATCTTCAGCAGCTCAGGTTGCTCAGAGCCCCGTCCAGCCTGGCCTGGGATGTCTCCAGGGATGGTTCAGCCACCACCTCTCTGGGAACCTGGGCCAGGCTCTCACCACCCTCAGGGCCAACAATTTCCACCTCATGTCCAGCCTGAATCTCTCTCCTTTAGTTTAGTTATATAACTATATATGTTGACCATATCCCAACAGCTCTCCTATTATACGATGACTTTTAACTCAATATCCACACACCAATGGACTTTGTGGCACTACCTGGTCAGCTGCCAGAATTTTGGAAAGGATCAGTTTTCCCAGATACATACATAGCTAGGCAAACCGTGAAGAAAACCCTGTACCCTTCCTAGCAATATTACAACCCTTTAGGAGACCTACAGCTTCTCTCCTGCACCTCAGTCCTTGCAACAAGGACTGGAATGGACTGTCTAACCTCAAATTTGAAGGCAGAACATCTCCCACGGGACTGGTAGTGCACATCACAGCCCAGCCGCTCAGCAAGGGCCATCCCCACACCATCCCACGCTCCCCTCACTCCACATCATTTTCAGCTTGGGCAAATGAGCAGAACACGTTTTCCAGTGCCACTGGATTAAGCAAAGCCTTTCAAAGGGAATCTGGTCCCCGCTGCAGGGCAACATGAGATTTTTGCAGTGCTCTGCATTGACAGTACAGACAACATGGGATGTAAAGCCTCCACCTGCTCGCCACTCCATTTAACATACTGCTTTTGCAAGGCATAAAAGTCTGCTTTACCTTAGGGCAAGTGTTCAGGTTAGTTAGATGGAAGTCTAAATCTAAATCCCATTAGCAAATAAGAGGATCTGCATACAAAAGGGCCCCATGTGGCAGCACATTGTGTAGCTCCCTGCTCTACGTCTTCACGGATACACTATGAAAAAGCACTACAGCATCTCACGCCAAGACATTTCTAACACTGCGCACAGCTGTACCTGCTGGGATACATGTGCAAATAATAATAATGGGAATGACAAATGGGAGCAGGAGTTTCCCTGACTCTGCCCAGGGACTGTTGCTAATGGAAGTGAAGGTCCCCAGTGCCCATCCCTCCTCTTCCCAAATTCAGACCAGCTCCAATTCAGCAGATGGAAAGGGCCAGAGGCACCAAGCCTTGGACCACAGCTCAGACAGGGGAAACTCACCCAGCACCTTCGCCAGCAGCTTCTGGATGTTTAATGTGATTTCACCCCTCACCCTCCAGGTACCACATGCAAAAACCTCCCTGCTCAGCACAGGGCCCTGCGCACCCAGCTCGGCTCCGTGTGGGCCGGGCTGAGAACATCTGGGGTTTGGTTCTGCTGAAAACTTCACACAAGTGAAAAAATGCCTTTTTTTTTTTTTTCCTGTAACTTGCTTTTCCATATGTAAAGAAGCAAGAGGGGAAGAGCAGGAAAAAACTGCAAAGATGCAGTTTGTTTTGGTTGGAAGAGACCCTCAAGATGATGGAGTCCAACCATACCCTAACTCTAGAACTGCCCCATGTCCTGAGAACCTCATCTGTCTGTCCAACCCCTCCAGGGATGGTGACTCCAGCACTGCCCTGGGCAGCCTGTTCCAATGCCCCACAGCCCTTTGGGGAAGAAATTGTTCCCAGATCCAACCTCGACCTCCCCTGGTGCAACTTGAGGCCGTTTCCTCTGCTCCTGGCGCTTGTTCCTGGGGAGCAGAGCCCGACCCCCCTGGCTCCAAGCTCCTTTCAGGCAGTTCAGAGATCAGAAGGTCTCCCCTCAGCTCCTGTGCTCCAGCTGAACCCCAAGGTCCCTCAGCCACCCCTCACAAGAGCAAGAGCTTCACCAGAAGCAACCACCAACTGCACCTACACCACAAAACCAACCGCTGCAGCCTCTCCTGGCACCGTTTGCTGCTTTCTGACATCGCACACGTCAGCACTGAGAAACCTTCCTGGGGGCTGCGAGAGGAGCGGACACTGCCAAGAGTCAGCACCACACATCAACCACAACCCTCCCAACCCCACACGGGTACATCAGGGCAGCGAGGGACGACCAGAGCGTGCAAAAACACATCAAGAAAGCCACCACATCCAGGAATATCCAACGTCCCCATGTGGCACAGCACAGGGAGCAAGACCTGCCGTAGTGGTCTCTGAACACACCCAGGTTAAAGATAAAATCAACAGCTTTCACCAGTAAAAAACACATCTGAGCCACGAGAAACTCCTAACACACCTTTGCCTCCAACAGAAGACCCTCACCAGCAATGTTGGAGCACAGAAATCGCTGGCAGCGTTTGTTTTTAATGCAGTATTTATAAACACCTGGCTTTAGTTAGAAGTGATTTGCGGTTTTCAAAGTTTTGCACAAAATATATCAATTCTTACTAAAAGTATAAACCACCTCCGAGAAGTAGTGTGGGCCAAGAGAAAAATCGCTGACCATCCCCTCATACAGGTGGGGACATCAGTTTCAAGCACACTGTGTTCCAACACAAGGAATGCGGCTTTTAGCGAAATCAGGTAAACTGGAACTACTTTAATATCACTGCAAATCAAAGCATTCACCGACTTCTCCCAGAGCTCCCACGAACCCTGTTTCTCAGCACAATGATATACAAGGCGTTTGGGTTTTGTTTTTAAGAAGTGACCCTTGTCAGGAAGAATTGAACAAGCCACATGCCCAGGAATGAGGGCACAGAGCATTTTGGGTTTTGTGCCCTTGGAGGACACCTTCCAATGAGCAAGAGCATTCTCCAGCCCCAAGAGCCAGCAGTGAGGAACAGACAGACAGCACGGCTGAGCAAGCCTCATTTTCCAAGGACAACAAGGCAATAAATCACTTGGCCACAGCCATGTTAAAACACGGAGTATTGCTGGTCAACCAAACAGAAGCACTGGTTTGTGCCTCCTTTTGTATTCCAGGGAGACTGTGATGCTCCTGAGGTCTCCAAGGTCGCTACAAAAAAATAAAAACACTTCTGTCATGAAAACACTTTCTTTGGAAACTACACCAAGAAGAGAAACAAACCCCATGTGTCTCCCCTTAGAAGTCAGAGGGTTGAAGTTTCCAAATTCCATTAAACGCCACCCAGGTCCTGCTGTCCCCCCCTGCCCCCTCCACTCCAGAAGGACCCATTGAGGACCCCAGCAGCCACAGCTGAACGGTGCCACTTCCCACTTGTCTTCTGCACATGCCCATGACACAGATATGCCACCCATCCTCCTGCACGTTGCTTTGCACACCCATCAAGTTTCCTTTGCCAAAAATACCCTTTTCCAAACACAAAAGCCTACTGGGTGTCTTCAGTCCGACAACCTGAATCACACGGACGCAGGCACAGGTTCAGGAGGAAATCCTGTTTATGGCGGGTAACAGCACGGCTGGTTCAAGTCCAGATACCTCACTGGGGACTATTTTCCATTCTCTGCATCTCCAGTTTAAAGCAGCCCCGTGCACATCTGGTGCACAGCCTGCACTCAGCCAACTCCAGATGTCCCCCGGACATTTTATTCCTCTCTTCCCTTTAAAATAAAACCTGTCCAGGCTCCGAGTTAGTGCTCTCAACCATCCACGTGAGATAACAAAAGATACCTTGTAGTATCTTAGAGGAAACGTTAAATCCCTTTTTTTCCAGCTTCCTATTGTGTCTGAGCCACTTTCAAAGGGAGCTGCTTCAAAGCTTTTTCCATTTTTCAGACGTGCTTTGCCCAAATACAGCTGCTCTGCCATTATGTACTCTCCTCTCAAGCCCCCATTCCACCTTCCGCAGGCTCTGCATCATTTTCTCCCCCAAAACTCCATAAAAATAAATGTATCATCCAAAACACAGAAGACTTCCCAAGTTCTTTTGCTATATGTGCCACTGCTTTTGCTGAGGCAGAGCTCCCTCCCACAGGGGCCAGAGCTCTATGGGGTGTTTTAGTTTAAGAAGTTTAAAAGTCTGTGCCAGATGGCAGAGCAAAATAAATCAGTGCAATAAAACAGCCCCCAAACCCTTACAGGGGAGCTGGCACTCAACAGAACCAGGCTCAGAGACTAAGGAAGGGAGATGAACTTCAAAATTCATCTTAAAATGAAAACACCAGCAAACCCCAAAGATGGTTATTTTCTGAACACGTCTCCTAGACCTCTTTTAGCTCCCACTATTGCAGGGAATCAGAAAAGAGATATCATGTACTTACCCCTGAAGAGCACACGCCACAATATCTCAAAATGTACAATAACACAGCTTTACCGTTAGGATTATTTGTATTTCATCCTTTCATAAGCTTTTAGGCTTCTGAAGAGGTAAGTGTCACTGTTTCTGGGCTGCTTTCCTTATCCTACACAATACCTGACCAGACTGTACCCATCTATATCATCACTGTATCACTAACGCACTAGACTGTTCCAGTCCCATACATAACATTACAACACAGGGGTCAGATGACGGAAATTGGAAAAGTTTGGTTTGGTTTGTTGTGCTTTTGGTTTGTTTCTTCCCAGGCAAAGGACAACGGATTCTGTTGAATTACAATACCTGCACATGTCAACGGCAGGTTTTTCCTTAGAAGAGCGTGAGAAAGCCTTTCTCCATGAGCTAATTAGAGCACATACTGAGCACTCCCCGCCTGTGACCTCAATCAGATGCCCAGACCACGTCATTTCCCACCTCTCTGCTCAAGTTTTGGGAGGATTTGCTCCGTATTTCTTTGATGCACCCACAAGATACTCCAAGACAATCACCGTCCTTCATTTCCCACTTCGTTTCTCCATAAAGCTCATTTTCACCTATTTAAAAGGCCCACAATCTGACAAGCCTTACAGAGCCTGCTGGATTTTTTTTTTTTTTTTTTTTTAATTT
>VWYH01001113.1:469673-485160 GCA_013399365.1 Pampusana beccarii | reverse complement strand
TTTATTTTCTATTATTTTAATGTCTCTCAATCTGACAAGCTTTACAGCGCCTTCTTTTTTTTTTTTTTTTTTTTTTTTTACTTTTAAATTTTGCTGGGGATTCTTTTAAATATATAAAAATGGAAAGTGTTCCACAGGAACCCCTAGAAATTACCCCAAAGTTGGGCAACAACTTAGAGCTCACCCTAATCCTGGTATCATACCTTCTGCATTCCCCATGCCTTTGTGAAAGGCAAATGATCCTCTTAGAATAATTAACAATGCTTCTCCTTCTGTGGCTGGGTTATTTTCCCTTAAACTAAACATTACCACGACTGCTTCATAAGGACATGCTAATTATTATTATTTACATTGCGATAAAGCCTTGGAGACTCCGCTGGGAGCTGCGATCCCACTGTGACAGGTGATGCACAATCACAGCACAGTCCCACCCTAAAGGCTTTGCAGGCCAAGCACATTTGTCTCAAAATAAAGAAAAACAGCTCTAGATTTCTGCCCCTGCTAAAGCTGTTTATTGGTCTCCTTGGCACACGTCTCTCCCTTTATTTCCATCTCTCTCCTCATCCTCCCACCCGACACAGTCCCCCAGTGACTTTTGCATCTCTCCAAATGGCTTTAAGTTGTTAAACCAGTCTCTTCTTTCTAGACCTCAAGAGTTTAAATACTCAGGGAATCTTGTTTCCCCTGCACAGTGATACCCAAGCACAAACACCCCACAGGGAACACCAAATTAAGGTCCATACACAGATAAAGTAGTTTACTCTCGCCAGTCCATTAAATCACCAGGCTTGTACAGCTTGGCAGAGCTTTGCTTTAAACCCCCATGCTTTAGGTAAGTTTGATTAACATTTTAACGTGTAATAACACAGTCTTACAATTATGAAGTTAATGACACAACCGCACTCTTAAGTGGAAAAAAGCATTTCCTGCTCTAAGTGAGCAGCTGTAAACTTGAGATTTTAATTGAGAAAAAAAAATACAAAACACCACACCAACCCTAAGGGGATCTTAATTCCACATGTGGGTTTGTTGTTACTTCACAGTGATCTCAAACTAGTTAAAAGTAGAAACTTTCCTAACACAGACACATGACAGCATCTCCCTGCAACGCAAGAGGTCTGTTCCTTTGAGGGTATCTTCAATATCCTGCACACCGCATTGGCGGTCAGGCAAATAAATTCTGCAGGTTAAACCTCCAACACAAAGCACATGGGAAAGGTTCCAAGTAGTTTGTCAAAGATGGGATTTGAGAGAGAGAAGGAAAAAAAAACACAAAAAAACCACACAAACAAAAACCAACCAAAACAGACAGATGCAAGAATAACACGTTGGTAAAATAGCACCAGGAACCACCACTACAGGTGTGCCAGGCTCAGCTTATCCTCATCATATCAGCACTGAGCTCCACCTGGGCTCAGCCTGGACCCCCCAGCTGAGCATCAGTGCCGCACAGCTGGACCACAGCTGGCAGGCACATCCTCCATAGACACAGCGGCCTCCTCAATACTGGTGAGAGGCTCACATAAGCATTAGCCAGGGTAAGCTTTATATTCCAGCGCACAACGCAATGAGCACAACGGTTTTTCCAGTCAATATCTTATACTTAACAACACCAGGGAGTCAGGGCTGAAACTTTAAGAGCCGTAATAAATTGTTTCTAAAAACCCCCCAAAACCATCCTCATCATCCATCTATTACACATCTGATTTGCTCCACCAGTAAAGTTATTACTTCTAGCATGTCTGAACTAGGCACACGTTCTCATGCACACCCAGTTTTTGTCACCGAATATTATTTCTGCGTATATAACTGGAGAATGTGGGCAAGGAAGAGATAGACCCAAAACCAGAGATGCTTTTACTCGTACTTGCATCAGCCCTTCAAAAACACAGCATAAACCCCACAACAGAGAGCAGAGAGATGGCCAGAAAAACAACTGCCATCCTCAGAAGAACCAGTGCTACCAGCTAACATCCCCCAGAAAAAGCCCATCCTTTATTTAATATTCTTCCATATGGCACTTTATAAGCTAATAAGCGCAGAACAAGCAGCCAAGTGCTGTATGTTCGCTCTCTGAAGGATGCAAGGAAGGAAGGAGCAAATTCTCATTCCTGCAAGAGCAAACCCACCGGTGAGTCATTACAGGCTTATGAAATAGAGACCGTCTTGGCCAAGAAACCAAATGTGCCCGCAAGACACCTGGTGGGCTTTGCCCACATTACGATTCTAAGATCGATTCCTTAATGTGCGGCCCTTTGGCTCCCGGCACGAGGGGTGCCCTGGATCTGAGCCCGACCTCCCGCACATCAAACCCCACGGGATCACATCTGGGCGCACACAGCTCGACGGAAACATCTGTATCACAGTCGTGCCGCGCAAAGCCGAGCAGCCAGATTCCGCATCAAAAAAGAAGCGTAAGAGAAGAATTCTGTTTCATGGATAAATAATAAAATAATGCTAGAAATATGTGATTTTTTTTACAGCAGAATGCCCATTTGCTGAGCCCCAGGGCAAGCAGAGCACATCCCCACACATGCTCACCTTAAGACTCGCTTCACAGTTCTAACTCAAAGATACATAACATATAGTTAAAAATTAGTTTGCCAGGGCGATTTTAGCGACCGATTTTTTAACAGCATAAGAAAAAAAAAAAGGGGCAGGATTTTCCAGTTCTTGTCATCCTGTGCCACAGTAGAAACATGCCAATACCTGCTCTTCAATTTCTTCGGCTTGGTCTTCCAATGGTAAAGTGGACATTACCTGTATTTTCTGGCTTTAGAGGAAAAAAAGAGTGAAGAAAACGGAAAAGTAGGGCTGTGTCCTTGCAAGGACAGCAGTTGCTGTTGGGGCCAACGCTGATGGAGAATCACAGGACGGCTGAGGTGGGAAGGGGTCTCTACAGGTCACCTCCAAAGATGGAGATGCCACAACCTCTCTGGGCAACCTGTCAAAGGGCTCTTCTGTGCTGAATTCTCCCCTTTGTTGGCACTGGAATAGTTAAAGTGTTTTTATCTGCTTTTTAAAAATCAAGATCCTAAAAACAAACTAGGCTTTAAATAGGAACAATGATAAACAGGTGCCTCTCTCAACATATTTCACTGCACAGCCAATTCGTGGAGCGGGATTTCAGCACCCATCCTAACTACTGTTGCAATTTAATTTATCCCTGTATTAGCTACGGCTGTGCAACTCTCAGTGGTGGAGCGCAGCTGACCCCCTGATTAATCTTCAGCTGTCCTCATTACTGCACACTCCCATCTGCTTTATTTCTGCCTGCCTGTATTTGCAACTCCTCCCATCAGAAACCAAGAGACCAACCAACAAAGGTCAAGATAAGTCCAAGAGACCCCCTGCAGCCCAGCACAGTTACGGACTGTTGTGATAGGACAAGGGGTGATGGTTTTAAACTAAAGGAGGGAGATTCAGGAAGAAATTGTTGTCCCTGAGGACGGTGAGAGCCTGGCCCAGGTTGGCCAGAGAGGTGGTGGATGAACCATCCCTGGAGACATCCCAGGCCAGGCTGGACGGGGCTCTGAGCAACCTGAGCTGGTGAAGATGTCCCTGTCATGGCAGGGGGGGCACTGGGGGAGCTGGGAAGGTCCCTTCAACCCAAACCATCCTGTGATGCTACATGAACTGGAGATGGCCAAGACTGGGTTTGGCACACTTGGACCATACCCACATCTACGCATCACCCTGCTGTGCTTCCACGCTCGGTGTCCACCAGATAGCTTAACTCACACTGCCAAGGTGACACTGCCCATAGGTAGCAAAATACCCAGTTTTCTGGTTTCCCCACCCATTTGCACCATTGCCTGAACAGCTCGGGTAGAGCACGTGGCACCAGTTTCTCCAGAACGTCAGCTGTGAAAGGAACATCACGAACCACCCAGGAACAACAGAGTTCAGACCTCGGCTGGTAAGCACAGAAGGAACGGACTCGCACCTACTCCTTAGTTAAACACACTCATTTCTAATGCTCGCCCCAAGTCTGTGCATCACTCCTACAGCTTATCATCGTCCTTAGAGCAAAAATACCCAGAAACTCAGCTCCCTCCTCTCTGACTCATCACACCACACTGGGGAGATGCTCTCAGGGGGCTCCTACGTGAGTGCTGGGGGATGGCAAAGCCCATTCGTGAAATCCCATTGGACTCTGCTGGATGGCAGTTTAGTTTTAGGGTATTGATATTATTCTTCTAAAAGCCCCAGAAGTTTGATGACTCTACTTGCTCGAGTACAGAGTAGCTGCAGGCAACAAAACGTTCTCTTTACGAGAATATTTAGCTGCAACAGTATTATTTTTTTTTCAGGTGCCTGAGGTAAAGTTAAACTTTCATACAAGGCAAAATATATACATTAATTAAACTAACTAGAAAAATGCGAGAGCTTCTGCCTCAGATGAGCAGCCTCGCAGCTTATTAGTGAAAAGCTCTTTAGTCTGGTTGGCCACAGATGAAGCAGATCTTTGGTTTGTATGGAAATACGGGCTTGGCCAAGAGCAGACAGCAGCTGGACATCCACAGGAGAGCATTGATACCAACACGAGTTAAAGTCACACCCCATATAAACACAGGAAAAGATCATTCATACACATTAATCGCCTTAGCCCTGTTTTCTGCTGACACAGGCAGCCCAGCTTCTGCATGGGGACACCTCAAACCATTCTTCATCCACAGCTCCGTCAGCGGTTAGAGTCACATATGACGGATTAATTGCTAATCAATTAATTAGCATTGCAATACAACAGGACACTACAAGCAAGACAAAACCCAGTTGGCACCATGAGTCCGATCTGACCACCAAGTAGCGACAACAGCCTTGCTCATTTAAAACAGATCACTCCAAATGTCAGAGAAGAAGCCGATAGCACATGTACAACCACAGTATAAAAGTTGAAATTACTGAAAAGGGACAGGTTTTCTTGTCTATTATCAGAGATCAGCTCATTTCTCACCGACCTAAGACTTGGGACACAACACAGCAGACGGAGCTCAGTGCTGTGCAAGCTCAAGGGGGACATCTCCTCTCTCTCCTCTCACAAAACTTTTTTTTTCCAGTAATAAAAACACTAAATTACAAAGCCTGACACATTCCTTGAATTCCTGACAGCATTTTTTGAATAACTGGCAAGCATTTAAATGTTTTGACTTTTTTTTTTTCAAAGTGAACCAGTTCAATTTTTCATTTTGAAGCGCCTGTTTGAAGACTCCTTCTCTTTTATGCTAAATCACTCACGCAGGTTAAAACAACAATAAAAAAATACAATAACCCTCAGCACAGTTTGACTTTGGCAAAACATTCTGATCACTTGCAATAACTCCTGCAGCTCTTGGAAGTTACAACTTATCCCAAAAAGAAGAAAAAACCCAAACGTGTTTCTCCTTGCTACAGGTCCAGCCTCAGTGAGCTCAGACCAGGCACATCCCAGACTCATCTCTCCTTAAATCATCATTTTTCTCTCTTCCTCACTGGGATTCAGTAAAACACCCACACAATAACCTGGAGAAATACGTGGCAGCCCAGGTCCCAGATGCATCTCTAGGACAAGAACATCCCTACAGACCCACCCCAAACCTTCATACAGAAGAAGCAACCACCACAACAAAGAAACAACCTCCCCAACCATTTTTAACTCATTTATTCAGTGCATATAAAAAAAAGCACTAGCTTTCCACATAAACCTTTTCTTCCCCCTCCCAGGTAAATGAGCAATTTCAGTGAAAGAAAAGTAAACTTACATTTAGAAGAGGAGAACCCCAGCTTCACAAACTCACTCCAAAGCTGCTCAGATCCACTATGAGAAGAAACTTAAACTGCCAGCCTGGCCTTGCTTTAATTAACAACCAGAATTAATTGCAGCTGTGGGGCTGTGGACGTGCCCCTGTAAACAGCTCCACCATTGACTTTGCACGGGCAGCCTTGCTTATGGGCAGAGGAAAAAAAGTCAGGCCGTGCTAAATTTTGGGGAGAGATTGCAGGAAAAGTGGCTGATTTGCAAAGTTCTCTTTTGTATTATTTAGCAGTGATGTGAAGGAAAGGGAAAGAAAAAATAAACCAGCCCTGGCTGGGACTGCAATAAGGAGCTGCCTGCATGGCAGCTGGGTGGGGGATGCTCTCAGTTGTGCCAAATCATGGTGTTTAGCTCAATTTGCACCTTCGCCCCCCCCCACCAGAGGAGCTACAGCACCAGGCTTGCAAGGAAAAGAGGATTTTATCCCATCATTTGAGAGACAAATGTTAGGGTGAAACTCATGTGAAAACTTCTACTCCCTCCTCGCTCCGACCCTTGCAGTGTAATGCTGCCAAGACGGCTTTATTGCTTTATATTCCATCAATATAATGCTAAGCAAAAAGAAAAAAAGAAAAGCAATGCAACACCCTGAAGAGCAGAGTAACTCCACCTTCAGGAAAAACAGCCATTAATCAGGTGGGCAGCCTAATGCAGAATCCAATTCCTTCAGCTGCTTCCACCAGGAAATATTCATGTATTTGCTAATTCCATAATCTGGGCCCCTGAGCCCTAAACTGTAATGAACTTTAATTTCTTTAGCTCGGGGTGAAGCTGGAAGGTGATGGTGGTGTGTCTGGGATGGGCAGGGATGTGATGGAGGTGGGTGGTTTGGTGGAGGTGGATGGTTTGATGGAGGCAGGAGGATGGTTGTGGTCCGTGTGCTGTTGTTATAAACATTATCTCAAGGACTTTTCATTTAATCAGTTCCTCAGATTGGCTCATCCTTCTCCGAACAGTTTGGTTAGTCTAATTACAGAATGCAAATCACCCTGGTTCTCTCCACCGCCTCCCTCCCACCAAGCACATTTCAACAGCCAGAACATCTTCCAGCACCCATCACGCTGCCAGCACATTCACAAGGGTTTTTGGTTTAATGCCATTAAACTAAGATGCTGGGTATTCAAGGGAAAAATCTGCAGTCAAAACACCACTGCGCAGTCCTTGTTCCTGCAGGTGAAGACCTGCTCCCTACAGGAACCCCTGGAGATGCTCTGAGATGCTCCACCTCCATCAGGTTGGTGAGCAGTTCTCATCCCACCTCAACCAGGCCCAGTGTGATGAGCTGGGAACACAAAACTGACTTCTCTTTCCAAGCACAGAGCAAGAGTCAAAGCATCGGGCTGCCCTCGTGATTATGTTACATCATCTCTCCAGTATGGAAAACACTTGTATGTTCAGCATTAAACTTCCCCAAGGCTCAAATATTGATGAAACAAGAACTGCCCCAACAAGAATCACTGAATCACTTAGGTTGGAAGAGACCTTCAAGACCATCGAGTCCAACCCATCCCTGGCACTGCCCCATGTCCCTAAGCACCACATCCACCTATCTGTCCAACCCCTCCAGGGATGGTGACTCCAGCACTGCCCTGGGCAGCCTGTTCCAATGCCCCACAGCCCTTTGGGGAAGAAATTGTTCCCACATCCAACCTCAACCTCCCCTGGTGCAACTCGAGGCCGTTTCCTCTGCTCCTGGCGCTTGTTCCTGGGGAGCAGAGCCCGACCCCCCATGCTCCAAGCTCCTTTCGGGCAGTTCAGAGATCAGAAGGTCTCCCCTCAGCTCCTGTTCTCCAGTTGAACCCCCCAGCTCCCTCAGCCGCTCCCATCACACTTGTGCTCCAGCCCCTCACCCTCCATGTGGATGGAGACTCCTCGACTGGAATGAAGCATCACAGCTCGCCCCGCCACAACGGGAGGATGTCTGCTCCTCATCAGGCTTTTATCTCCCTGCCTCTTTGATTCCCATCTCACAAACCCGTAAGCCACCAGGCAGAATTAGTCAGTGAGACGATGTAAGGAAGAAAAGTCCAAGCAGTTTCATGTTCAAGATGACGACGCAGCTTTTCTTGCTGTCTCCTGAGGACTGAAGGCTCCCAGGTTGGTGAACAGTTAGCTTTGGCTTTCACTACATCAGAAAAGCTGGCATTCGGACAATGCCCTCAGACAAATGGGGTGAATTTTGGGGTTGTCTTATGCAGGGACAGGAGCTAGACTCGATGATCCTAGCGGGTCCTTTCCAACTCAGGACATTCTATGAAATATTAATTCTATGAAAATTATTGAATCATTGAATCATAGAACAGTTTGGGTTGAAGGGACCTTCCCAGCTCCCCCATTCCCCCCTGCCATGACAGGGACGTCTTCAGCAGCTCAGGTTGCTCAGAGCCCCGTCCAGCCTGGCCTGGGATGTCTCCAGGGATGGTTCAGCCACCACCTCTCTGGGAACCTGGGCCAGGCTCTCACCACCCTCAGGACAACAATTTCTTCCTCATGTCCAGCCTGAATCTCCCTCCTTTAGTTTAAAACCATCACCCTTGTCCTATCACAACAGGCCCTGCTCAAAAGTCTGTCCCCATCTTTCTTATCGGCCCCTTTTAAGTACAGAGAGGCCGCAATAAGGTCTCCCCAGAGCTTCTCTTCTCTCTTCACCCCAACTCTTCCAATGCATTTTTACCTATGAGGGACAACCAGCTGTTTCATCTAACCACAAAACCACATTGCCGTGTTAGAAAGCGATGCTCGGGCAGTGGGGTTGCTCCATGGGATGGTGCCATGAAGCCCAATGAGGTGACTCCGGCAGAGCATCCAGCGCCCGGTGAGACCCTGCCCAGCCGCTGTGCCTCCAAACTGGGCAGCCCTGGCCCCCGCACCTCCAGAGCCCCCCGAGTCCCATTCCCAGGGTACCTGGGCACTGCTGTCATTTGAAAGCCATGGGAAAGTGATACCCCAGGTGCTACACGCACCCCAACACAGAGGAAGAGAAATGACCTTTTGGTGCTCTGACTCCATCTCCTCCTCCCTTCCCACACTGAGAGCTACCTACCAGCATATTTCATGCACCGTACATCGTGTTTTAATCATGTAATGTATTAATAACATAATTAAAGTCCAGACCGTTTGCTAAGTAACATATATTACTCCGATCACTGCTCTGATACGTTACAAATAGATTAAGCGCTTCCTGGAGTCCGAGGCCAGCAGAGGCAGTGGGTCTGATCTGGGCTGACCTCCCACACACCCACGATCTCCCTCAGCAATCCCCACCTCTGTCAAGCTCGCCAACTTAAGCAGCAACATCTGATTGTACATCAAAGACATTCGACATCGGGGAGTCCAGCGCATCTCTCGCTGAGCTGCTCCAACAGCTAATTACCCCAGCTGCTAAAAAAAATCATCCTTATTTCCACTGTGGGCTTTGGTAACTTCAAACAATTGTTGTTGGCTCCTCTAATGCTTTAGGTGGCTGCTTGAAGCTAGTTCTTCACCGCTGCCTGCTTCTTCCTTCCTGAGATAATTAAAACATACTTTTTTTTTTCTCCTTTTTTAACTACCTCTACTCAGTCTTAACCCCTTTTATGCATGGAGCTCCTCTAGTTCCTCTAGATCACAAACCTCTCTGGTACCCACCTATGCTGGCAACAGGCAACCAGGACAAGCAGAGGCCAAAATCAAGCCTAATGCTCCCAAGAGCCATGTGAGCCTGTAAGGATGTTCAAGGCAACCGCCTGGTCCTCCAGCCTTTCCTAGGTGCAAGAAGCACCCATGGAAGGAGGTATCTCACAGGCTGGGCCACCGCTCTGCTCCCAGCCAGCCACCAAGTCCTGCGAGAAAGTCCTCCCAGGAGATTCCGCCTTCAGAACCTGTCTGAGAACACCAAACCGACTTCCCTCCACGTTCCGCTATATTTAGTGAGGCTGTTATTTATGGAGATGGCAGGAAATAATTCAGTGGGATCCAGACATAACTCAAAATGGGCAAGAGGTTCTATAAAAAGATGAACTGAAAGACCTAAGGGGGGAAGGGACGGCAACACCCAATGCCTTCACTGGGTCACACTGCGTGGTGGGGACAGCCGCTCTCAAAAACCTCTTTCTCCAAAAAAAGTCTTTTCCAGGTCTAAGAAACACGGTTTAAGACACAACGTGTGGTCCTGAGCCCATTTGAGTTGGGAATTCAAGTGGCAATGTCCTGGCGTGGGCAGAAGGAGACAGGGAGCATCCTCCCCGCTTGCATTTGCTTTCTGCGTGGCCGTGGCTGGGTGTCTCCCATGCAAAAGGGGTTTTTTCCACTGATATAATGCAGAAGATGGAGTGCCCTACAAGAGTATATGTATATATACATGCATACATAGGCTGGCACTGCAATGCACGCAGGGAGCAGCTCATCCCTTCGCTGAAGAAGGTCACAGAGAATATTTGAGGAGGGTACAAGGCAGAACTGAGCGTTAGTCATTCACCTGCTTCCTTCCTCCCCAGCACTTCACCTGACTGATTCTCATTAAACCGGATTTTTCTCTTCTGAGCCAGGAGAGCTTTTATTTTATTTGTTTAAAGACCGGTTTCCTCGCCACCAGATTTCTCCAAATCTCCCTCGCGCAGAGTCCAAGGCAACGTTTCGAGCAGGGATGCGCGGAGCACCAGCTGCCCCGGCAGGGTGAGACGTGCTGCGACACCCAGAACAGGACGGAGCCAACCCGCTGCACGCCAGGACGACTGCTCTGACCTGCCCCTCCATCCGCCCAGGTTTAATCTCTGCCGCTGATCTTTCCCCACGCACTTACTCGCGAGCATTTTAACAGTTTGACTCTATCCACTTGCACCCCTCGGCCCCAAGCTGTTGCACCCCAGGGCAAAACCAGCCCCCCGAACACACAGAGCAGCACACGCGGATGCCGGGTACTGTGCAGCCCCTTACCTACGGTATAAATAAGACCCGCGGGAGCAGAGTCGATCCCGATCGCTCGGCTGTCCACAAAAGGCACGGCGGCCGCTCCCCCGTCTCCGCACGCTCCCAGGTTCAGCTGCGCGAGCTGAAGTTCATCTCAGAGCACTGCCGAAATCCCAGTGTCAACATCCGCGGCGTGGGAGGGAGGAGGAGATCCCTCCCCAGGGCTCAGTTAAGAGTTAAAGCTCTGGATGATCCGTTGGCTCCCGTGAACCCTCCTGGATGGGGCGGCAGAGGAGCTCACAGCTGCTCAGAACGCCAGCCCCTCCGGCACCGCATAATTCCTCCCCTGTTCCCGGGGCTGCCGCGCTCCCCTCGCACAATGTCCCGAATTGTGCAGGGTTAAACCAGCCCACACAACACCCGCATTCACACCCGCGGAAATACCCCCTCGGTCCCCGCGGTGGCAGCTGGGGCCGGCGATCCAGAGCCTGCCCTCGCCGGCAGGAACGGGCAACCGGCCTTTCTAACGGGGAAAACGCTCTTCGTGTTGATTTTTTTCCCCTCCTCCCCTTCTTTCATCCTTCCAATCCACTTGTTCAAGCAGGGCGAGCATTAGGGAAAGGCCGGGTCAGCAGTGGCACGCAGACACTCTCGCTCCAAAGCCAGCTGTCATTAATCCCTCCGAGGAGCCGAGCGCACCACAAAATCATCATCATCATCACAAAGAGGCAGCCGGAGGTGCTGGAAGATCCTTCCCGACACTGCGTGACCTGCTCCACCGCCCTGGGGACACAAAGCGCTTCACCAGACCCCAGCCCAGCTGCCATCTGGGGTGCAAGGGGTTTGGGTTCCCCATTTCCAAACCTGCTTCTTTATACAACTGGGATACAAATTCATCTGTTGGATAACATTTGATGCTTGGCACAAGGAACAAGGACAGTCTCTCTGACATTTAATACAGTAAATACCTATGCTTCCACATTACTTTGCACCAGCTACAGCTGCTTCTCCCAACACTTTGCAGAGCCCCGGGGGGAGACTCCAGCACCTCTGAGCACACTGGATACTCATTACATTTGTGATCACTCGCTTTCGTGAGGCATTCACAGCTGTCCTAATGTTATCTGCATCTGCACATGAGATGCTCAGCACTTTTCATTATAGGAGATGGTTTAAAACACATTGCAGGGGTGCACAGAGGGATGAATGTTGTACAGACGCACTTCTCCCTATGGCAGACCTGGCGTTTACATACATGAGAAACTCGTTCTTGGTAGCTGCCCTGCTTATTTCCAGCTGAATTCATGGGAAAGTAACTAAAAGCTCTGCAAAGAGTGGGTAAAGCATGCTCCCGTGGCCACAGGGAAACCGTGCTGCAGAGGGGGCTGCTTCAGTCGCTGGGGGGCTGCACCCCCCTGCACGGCACCCCATGGGTGCAGACACCTCGCCCAGCAGGTACCAGGGCTGCTCCCCTTTACTGCGGTGTCTTGCATGTTTTGGAAACATGCACCTGAACCCCGGGTCCCCAGAGAGCCCCCCAGCCGGGGGAACAGGTGGGGAAACCGGCTCCCCACTCTCACCAAAGTCCCCCATTTGGACGAGCGGCTACTCATCTGTCGACCTCCTCATCTAGCCACTTCTTCTCTTGTAACACGAAGTTTGGTGAAAAGCTAACCATCATGTTCCGGATACTTGCGTCTTCTGCTTTATTAACCATGCAAGTCATGCAGAATTTAAAGGGGAGGGAAAGTGCATACAGCACTCCGAGTTTTTCTTAAGATTATTTTAGCCAAGAAAACAAGCTGCGCAAAGCGGAGCTGGGGAATTGCACATCTTGCCAGGGATTTAATAGCTCTGCTCTCTCCCCGTCCCCTGAAGCAGCAGGGGAAGGCGGGCACCGGGCAGACCTGCGCCTCCATCACCAACCCTGGCAAACTGTTCCCAGTGTCAGTGCCTCGGTTCCCTCTCAGGTTCAGCCGCACCAGCTTTTTAATCATGGCTTTACCATTCAGAAGCAACAGGCACAAGTTAATGGCGAGATGTGCAGCCAGACATCACGGGACATTAATTTGCTTTTTTGCATGAACTAAGAACACGCAAATGTGGATCATTTATTTTGCATTTAAAGGCAGCAAAGCAGCTCTCAAGCGCTGCTGTTCTGGGGAAACGTGCGTGCCGCCACGCCGGGCACAGGGCAGAGCTGAGCGCTCCTTCTCTGCACCTTCTGCAGTGCCGAGCATCCGCGGCGTGCAGGCAGGTGTGCAGGCAGGATGCAGGCAGGTGTGCAGGCAGAGGATGCAGGCAGGATGCAGGCAGGAGTGCAGGCAGGCAGTGCCGGGGAGCAGGCAGGTGGAGCTCGGGCAGTGCACATCACCAGTGAGACCCTGTCCCAGCGACACAACCGCAATGGGAGGAAACGGAGAGAAGCTGGAGCGGCAGACGGCACCTAATGACAGGTCTGAGCGAGCTGCAAAGCAGCAGGTTCTCCAGGCAGGACCGGAAAGGGCAGCAGGGCACAGGGAGGACGCCGGAGCTCTGCCCGCTCTCGGAAGAGACACCAGCATTTGAGATCGGTGGCACAAAAGCAGGGAACAAATGGGTTAAGTCAGCAAGACACCCTCCTAACTGCTCCCCTCCTGGAAGCTGAGCTGCAAGGATCTTGAAATCTTCAATAAGGGACAAAAAAAGTTGTTCAGATCCCACAAACCTATTTTTCCAAAGCAACAAGGACTGATCGGGGTCCCTCTCCCAGGCTGCTTGCTTTTGCTAATGGGTGCTACCTTCAAAACCTCCTTTCTCAAAATGGCCCTGGTGCTCCAGGCTGCCGGGTGACACACCTTGGGCTTGGCTTTTTTTTTTGGCTGAGCGCCGTCTGCTTTCTCAAACCACCCTTCAGGAGTCAATGAAGAAACACAAATTCACATGAAACAGGTTTCAAACATAGTGCAGCCACATCTGACTGACTTTGCACCACTCCCCCCTGCCCCTCTCACCAGCCCTTCGCCGATCGTCCTTAACCTAAATAAGTTGTTACATTCGACAGGACGAAAACGCAGCATTGCCAAACAAAAGTCTTACTACAAATCTGCGTGTGACATCACCCGTGCATAGATGCTGATGTTCAGTCCAGGGCAAGAGCTCCCTTTCCTGTAGGCCCCCACAAAACACACTCTGCCTGAACAAGCCCTCTTCTATTCATGACAGCGGTTGCTATTCCAACGCATCCAACAATATGTGCCTGTGTGTCGGGGAAGGCAAAGAGCCCCGGTGCTGCCAGTGCCAAGATCTGCACGTTAGTAATCCAGCTGCTGGGAGCAGGACCCCCCCCAGATATTTTCAATTGCTCTGAAATTTCGCAAAATTTTAAAAAGTGGGAGGGCGTGGGGGGGTGGGGAGAGAGCATCTCTGGGGCTGCCTTGCTGGTGGGCAGCAAATATTTTAGTGCTGAAACAGGCGCAGGGGCTCGAAGGAGCTGATGTCAAACGAAGCATTTACTGATAAATTCATGAAGTCGCCTCAACATCGAGTATCAGAGGCAGCGCTCCCGGCAGCTCCGCACCGCCGCCGAGCCGAGCCCCGCCGCGCCGCTTACATAACCCCGGACCGCGGGCCGGAGCAGCACCGGGAGCCGGGCAGCACTGGGAGCGGGGCAGCACTGGGGCCGGGCAGCACCGGGACCGGGGCACCGCCGGGGCCGGGGCCAGCGCACCGGGCGGCGTCCCCACCGCGCAGCACCGCGGTCCGGCGGGGCGCCCGGTTCTCCGCGCTGCTCGGGTCCAGGCTTCGCGGTAAACGGGGCCAACTTGGCGGGGGGCTGAGGGAGAAGCAACAAGACCCGCGGCCGCAGCGCCGGTCCCCAGGCAGCCGCTCAGGACCCGGGTGCTGAGAGCGGGGCAGGTGATGCCGCCGGCTCGGCCCCGGCCGCCCCGCTCCGCGGAGTCCCCCGCGTCCCGCTCCGCGGCGGCGATTTGCAAGTCACTGNAGGGCATCACCAGGACCCGGGCATCACCGGGAGCGGGGCATCACTGGGATCAGGGCATCACCGGGGCCGGGGCACCGCCGGGGCCGGGGCCAGCGCACCGGGCGGCGTCCCCACCGCGCAGCACCGCGGTCCGGCGGGGCGCCCGGTTCTCCGCGCTGCTCGGGTCCAGGCTTCGCGGTAAACGGGGCCAACTTGGCGGGGGGCTGAGGGAGAAGCAACAAGACCCGCGGCNCGGGGACTGCGCGCCCCCGGCGGAGCGCCGGGAAGTTTGCGGTTCGCCCCCGCCCCTCGCTCCGCGGCCGCGGGCGGGCGGCAGCGCCGCTGCTAACAAGTGCGGCAGCTCCGCGGGCACGGAGAAGCCCCATCACAGCGGTGCCCATCCGCTCCGCGGCAGCGGCCGGCCCGGGCCGGGACCGGCCGGAGCCCCCGACACCCCCCGCCCCCGGTTTTCGCCGCGCAATGTCAGCGTCTCATGGCAACGGCGCTGCCTCCGCTCTGGCTCCGCCGGCTCCCGCGGCGCGCAGCGCGGGCCCGCCACCCCCGTGGCCGCGCGGGGGGGACACCCCCCCCTTCCCGCCCCGGCGACAGTCGCGACAAGGTCACGCCGCGCCCCGGACTCACCGTACACCCCTTGCCCGGAGCTGCCCTCCAGCAGAACCGTCAGCAGCCCCAGCAGCCCGATCGCTACATCCATCTTCACGTGAGCATCCACATATCCAGCCCGGCGGTGGGGGGGGCCGCGGGGGGGAGGCAGCGCAGCGCCCACCGGAGCCCCGCGCTCCGCTGCGGCCGAGCCGCGCACGCCCGCGCAGGCAGGGCGGCGG